>JBAMCL010000693.1:0-270000 GCA_037075165.1 Hirtodrosophila histrioides | reverse complement strand
GGCGGCAGCGGCGGCGGCGGCGGCGGCGGCGGCGGCGGCGGCGGCGGCGGCGGCGGCGGCGGCGGCGGCGGCGGCGGCGGCGGCGGCGGCGGCGGCGGCGGCGGCGGCGGCGGCGGCGGCGGCGGCGGCGGCGGCGGCGGCGGCGGCGGCGGCGGCGGCGGCGGCGGCGGCGGCGGCGGCGGCGGCGGCGGCGGCGGCGGCGGCGGCGGCGGCGGCGGCGGCGGCGGCGGCGGCGGCGGCGGCGGCGGCGGCGGCGGCGGCGGCGGCGGCGGCGGCGGCGGCGGCGGCGGCGGCGGCGGCGGCGGCGGCGGCGGCGGCGGCGGCGGCGGCGGCGGCGGCGGCGGCGGCGGCGGCGGCGGCGGCGGCGGCGGCGGCGGCGGCGGCGGCGGCGGCGGCGGCGGCGGCGGCGGCGGCGGCGGCGGCGGCGGCGGCGGCGGCGGCGGCGGCGGCTGGCGGCGGCGGCGGCGGCGGCGGCGGCGGCGGCGGCCGCGGCGGCGGCGGCGGCGGCGGCGGCGGCGGCGGCGGCGGCGGCTGACGGCCCGGCGGCGGCCGGCGGCGGCGGCCGGCGGCGGCGGCGGCGGCGGCGGCGGCGGCTGACGGCGACTGACGGCGGCGGCGGCGGCCGCGGCGGCGGCGGCGGCGGCGGCTGACGGCGGCGGCACGACGGCAACTGACTGACTGACTGACTGACTGACTGACTGACTGACTGACTGACTGACTGACTGACTGACTGACTGACTGACTGACTGACTGACTGACTGACTGACTGACTGACTGACTGACTGACTGACTGACTGACTGACTGACTGACTGACTGACTGACTGACTGACTGACTGACTGACTGACTGACTGACTGACTGACTGACTGACTGACTGACTGACTGACTGACTGACTGACTGACTGACTGACTGACTGACTGACTGACTGACTGACTGACTGACTGACTGACTGACTGACTGACTGACTGACTGACTGACTGACTGACTCACGAAAGAAGATTTAGTGCTGCTATGAGGGTGGTGAATGGGGGAAGAAGAACTATTGTATGAATCTTTTTTGTTTACCATCCAATCGTCTTTAAACTCATTCTCAAAGATCTACACCAAAATTAATTTGACACATATTTCACCTATTTTGGAAAATCCACCCCCATGGGTGGAAAATGGGGGTCTCAAGGTTGCATGGGCGAAAGTCTAATTTTAGTCCGATCACCTTCAAATTCATTTTCAAAGCTCTTCACATAAAATAATTCGACACGTGTATCAGCGATTTTGGGAATTTCGACCACATGGTCGGAAAATCGGTGGAAAAGTCTGGCATTTGACATTTATAATTTTCATGCGATTGGCTTCAAACTCATTTTCAAGGTTCTATGGGAATAAGTATTAGGCGCGGTGGTCAAAGATTTTGGAAAATCTACCCCCAAAGTCGGAAAATTCGTGAAAACTCTTGTATGCAACTTTTTTGATTATCGTCCGAATGACTTTAAACTCATTTTGAAAGCTCTTTACATAAAATAAATTGACACGTTTATCAACGATTATTGGAAATTCAGCCCTATGCTCGGAAAATTTGTGGAAAAGTCTGGCATTCGACATTTTTAATTTTCATGTGATTGGCTTCAAACTCATTTTCATGGTTCTACCCAAACACATAATAGGTGCGGTGTCAAAAGATTTTGGAAAATCTATCCCTAAGGCCGGAAAATTCTTGGAAAACTGTTATATGAAACTTTTTTTATTATTGGCCGATTGACTTGAAATTCATTTTCAAAGCTTTTCACATTAAATAATTTGACACGCAAATCAGCGATTTTGGGAAATTCAGCCCCATGGTTGGAAAATCGGTGGAAAAGTCTTGCATACGAAAATTCAATTTTCATGCGATTGGCTTCAAACTCATTTTTAAGGTTCTATGGGAAAAAATAATAGGCGCGGTAGTCAAAGATTTGTGAAAATCTACCACCAAAGTCGGAAAATTCGTAGAAAACTGTTGTATGAAATTTTTTTGATTATCGTCCGATTGACGTCAAACTAATTTTCAAACTTCTGTTTATCATTCAATAATTTTTAAACTAATTTTCAAAGCACCTCACATTAAATAATTCGTCACATGTGCTATCGGTTTTGAAAAATACACGTGGCTTTATACTAATTTCCAAATATAAATATAAAAACCTCGGTACTTTGCGGGCAATACAACGGGCGGAAAACAGTTGGAAAGATTTAATCTGGATTCTTAGTATTATTCTTGAAATTGGCTTAAAGTGACAAATGATTTTGGAAAATCTACTCCGCGTCGCCTCGGGCGGGAAAAGGAAGTCAAGGACAAATGAGTGGGACATTTATTTTTATTTTTATTTTTTTCAAAGACATTTTCATAGCCCACACAAGAAACGTTAGTCACGTGGCTCAACTATTTAGTTGTATTTCTTACGGTTGACGAAAGTAGTCAAATTCAAAAAAAAAATGCATTTTCATCTAAATATTTCCCCGGGCAAGTCCGGGATATCACCTGCTAGTATTTATATATATAAGGAAGACATCACTGGGATGGTCCGAAAAAGAAACAAGCTAGGCAGTGGCATACTCTCTAGAGTAGGAACCGTACGATGAAGAGACCAAGAATGATGTATTTCAAACCCTGGTTCAAAAACTAAACAATAATTTAAGCCCAGAGCGAAACTCAACATTCGAAAGACACCTTTTCCGAAATATTTCACCAACGGGTCGACAGAAGGCAGAAGAACTATCGTTGAAGACCAAAATTCTAGATGCATGGGCACCGCGGAATTCAAAGAGGAATCTCTTAGAGAAGGAACATACCCCACAGGAAATAATTTAAATGTGTCAAATTGACTAACAAATTCTTAAACAAATACTGTCGATGACTACCCAACCTCACGCGAACGAAATGGCCTATAAAACTAACACAGAGAAAACAAGTAAGAATGCTATAGTCGAGTATACCCGACTACAAAACTCCCTTTACCTTGGTCGAAAATTTCCAATCGCATCTTCGTACAATTAAGCATAGACACACACATACACAAAGACGCACACACACAAGCAATATCAAAGCGACAGCGCGAGCAAGGCATTTCAAGTCGTGGCTGTGCTGCTTCTTTCCCCCCTCGCTTTAGTATTGAATCTTGTTTGTTGAATAACTTTCGTGTTTATTATCTGATCGACCTAAAAGTTGGACACTAGATTAAGAGTGACTAAAGTATTGTACACACAAAGTCCCAAAAAAAGTGGATGTAAAACGTTTTAATCGAATTGCGGGGAAACGCGGGGAAATATCTGAGATCAGAAACAAACTTGATCTGCGTATGGTATACAAGAACCTACATTCCAAATTTGGTGTCTCTAGCTCTTATAGTTGCTGAGATCGACGCGTTCATCCGGACAGACGGACATGGCCAAATCGAAATCTCTTTTGATACTGATCAAGAATATATATACTTTATAGGGTCGGATGTCTCCTTCTGCCTGTTACATACTTTTGCACATCCAATACCCCCTTTTTACCCATTTTATGGGTACAGGGAGTAAACACCAGTGGTCGAGCTATAGAAAAGAATGTGAACACTACAATCACCACGAGAACAGCAAGAGTTGCCCGACGATTGATTCCAAGTGCCTGAAATGCCCACTGGTTGGACATTTTGCTAGTGAATACAAAACCAAACGACCATTTGGACAGATCAGAAAATTTTAAAACAAATCCCGCCGCACGGACATAAGGGCAGTCGAGGAAAGTCCGGCTAACCAACAAGATAAAACCTATCATTCGGACTGTTTCAAAATCTGTCGCGGCGATACCACCGAGGTGATGATATGCTGTCACGTAAGACGCAACCCAAATACAATGATTATTGACTCGGGAACCTTGAACAACCTCGTAAACTAGATCAGTTGGATAAGGCTGAAGAAGATGGTGACTCCGATGTTCAATTTATGCTCCCAGTCTATCAAACAGCCTACTCCAAGCCTACTCATTGGACAAACCTTTTAAAATTTCTATAGTTTTAAAAGCCCCAATTTCAGTAGGCGGAAATTAAGCGAAGATTTCCACATTCTATGTCATAGAACACGGACGACATTCGTTGCTGGTACGGGAGACGGAAGACTTAAGGTATTGAGGCTTGGATTGGAGATAAACGAAATCGGAATCGTCGCCCCATTTCCAAAATGGAAAGACGTCTGTTTCAAACGATTCATAGATCGAAAGGTCAACCCAGTTCAACAACTCTTCAGAAGGATTCCAGTTGCCCTGGAAGGTTTTTGCTATACAGACTTTGTATCATTGATAGTATTTTTGTAGAAACGTCCCGATTGCTTAGTTTTAACATGCCTTTCGGTCAATCGTATCAAACGCTGCATTAAGAAGAAGATATTTAAATGCGTCTGTTCAGAAAAGCCAATGACTACCAAGTCATCCATGTAGAGAAATGCTTGTGATGCTTCAAGACTCGAAAATGCAAGTGTCATCATTCGCATAAATGAATTTGGGGCTATCTTTAAGCCGTAGGGTAATCGCGTGAAGCGATAAGAACCAGAGATCGTGGAAAATTATGTTATATTTCTAGATTTCTCATCTAGTTCTATTTGGAGGAAACCAGATATAAGATCGAGACACGAAAAATATTTTGCTCGTCCTATTCTTGGCAGTGGGTATTTGTCTGCCAAGAGTTTTTTATTTATTTGGCGATAATTCACTACTAAACGCCATTTTTACTCCCTATACCCATAAAATGGGTAAAAAGGGGGTATTGGATTTGTGCAAATGTATGTAACAGGCAGAAGGAGACATCTCCGACCCTATAAAGTATATATATCCTTGATCAGCATCAAAAGAGATTTCGATTTGGCCGTGTCCGTCTGTCTGTCCGTCTGTCCGGATGAACGCGTCGATCTCAGCAACTATAAGATCTAGAGACACCAAAATTGGAATGTAGGTTCCTGTATACCATACGCAGATCAAGTTTATTTTCAATCTCTGATATCTTACCCCGTTCCCCCGCAAATCGATCAAAACGTTTTACAGCCACAGTTTAAACGATATAGCTTTGGGATTTGGCATGTACACTACTTAAGTCACTCTTAATCTACTGTCAAATTTCAAGTCGATCGGATAATAAACACGGAAGTTATTTAACGAACAAGATTCAATACTGTTGCAAGGGGGGTGGGGGGGGGGGGGGGGGGGAAGAAGAAGCACAGCCACGACTTAAGTATACAATTAAATTTTCTAATAAAGTCTAGTCGAAGAATTCCATCGCATGGTATGGGAAATTCATTGTAGACTATTTGGAAATCGTGACTGATTACGATGTATTCGAAAAGTAGATCAATTGTGGATTGTCCAATTGACTGTATTGTTTCCTGTCCAATTCCTGTTATATTTGTTTTGAAATCTTGATTGATTTCCGAACATAAGCTATTATCTTTTTGAATTGATATGTTAGCTCCAGTATCTACTAGTAATGTTAATGGTTTATTATTTTTTTGGTTATATATTTTTATTATGCTGTTGATTTACATTAAAAACTTTTATGCTTGGTTGCTCAAGGGAGTTTGAGCGTTTTCCGAAATATCTTGTGTAACTCGTACTTGATTTTGATATTGATCACGTTTTCGGTGGAATCAACCGTTTTTGTATCTATAAGGCCCATAGTGGCCCAGGGGAATTTGCTGTATATGGTATATTAAATTTGAAATTAATTCCACAAGGTGAACGTACATCGCGTACCGTGGGATATGCGCCGTCAGCTAAACGACCAGCTAGAGTACTATATAGCTAAGGCTAGTGAGTCTTTTTAATAGGACTGCTGTGAATATCTTCTGTATTCTGTTTAGCAACGATATTCCTCTAAATTTATTTGCGCAGCTTGGGTCTCCTTTTTTGAAAATTGGATAAATAATGTTCCTCCTGAAACTATTGGCAGCTGCGCTGCCGTTAAAAATGCACTTGAAAGCTTGCGTTACATGCATCAGCAGTTCCTCTGTAGCATTTTGCAAAAATTCTGCCGGGATCCGATCGACTCCGGGCGCTTTATTTGCTTTACGTTATGCGAGTTATTTGTGAGTTATTTCCGCATCAAGCTCATTAATGCGGATATAAGGCCAACGAAATAAGTCACCTTATCAAACCTATTACGGTTTGTATTTACTTTGCTGTTCATATTTCCAACTTGGTTCTTTTTCATAGTTTCTTTTCAACGAATTCTCTGGCGTAAAACATTGACACAAAGCAGAAATCGCAATTAGGTTCTTTTATTTCTACTAAAATTCTCCGATGCCTCTCCTTGTAGAACGAAATAATTGAACTGATCAAGTTAGTTTCTGACATCGTTTGAGTGCATTCACATGTAAATTTTAAGAAAATCTTTTATTTCTAGTGTACAGAAACGATACAAATAAGTTTCGACTGTGATTTTCGTGTTATTAAGTTAAAATTAGCCTAATTTTTGTAGAAATGGCACAAAATCGTTATCTCTCCAATGAAGAGCGTGCTAAAATATTGGTTTACTGAGATACCGGTATGACTTTACGCAAAATTGCGTCAAAAATGGCTAGAAGCTTTTTTACCACACAAAAGTTCTTGATAGATCCAGAAAACCAAGGAAAGAAGCCGGCTTCTGGTCGCCCTCCATTGGTGAAAGAGCGTGAAAAGCGGCGAATAAAAAAAATTGCTGTGAAAGAAAACCTTAGCGCAGCGGAAATATGTTCGGGACTGAGTCTTCCAGTCTCTAAGCGTCGTGTGCAACAAATTTTACAAGCCGAACCATTCATTTCATATGAAAAAAGAGTCGCCAAATGTGAGGATAAGTCTTCCTCGGTCACTTAAATAGTGCATCTTGCCTTCTGGCCATTCAATTTTCTGGCAGTTGCCCAGAATGTTTTGCTGTCTCGAATTCGAGATTTCTGCCTCCATCCGCTTATAGTACGTAGCCTGTTTTACTCGACCTAACGTCTTGTATGCTGTATTTGCCATTTGGTATTCTTTTCTTGATACCTTCGCCGGCGCAGACAATTATTCAATTTATTTTTATACGTATACGTGTTTGCACGCGACCTATTCCATTTAGTTTAAGAAGCAGTTGCTCCTCGTTGGGTTGAGCCGAGTTACACATTATAGATATTTCAACGCATAGGGGCATATAATCAGAAAATATCTCTTCTCCGATGCAAACATCTTTAACTATCTCGTGCCATACTCCTCTAACTGCACAGTAGTCTATGGTAGAACGCGCTTGCCCCCGCACAAACGGGAAGTTGCCTTCTCGGTCACCCTTTGTTCTGCCATTTAAAATCGTCGTGTTATTAGTTTCGCACAAATCTATTAGATTTGGGCCATTTGCGTAAATTGTTTTGTCGCATGCTCTCCGAGTGTTGCTGAATGTGGATTCCATAGAGTGAACCATTTCTGTGTCTGTTTGATGTTCACCTATCTTTGCATTAAGGTCTCCGATTAACATGACATTGTCGACCTCGTTCTCAAGAAGCCAGCTGTATACATCGTGTTTCCAATTGTTACAGTTCAGGTATATGGGTAGTATAATCAGCCTAATTTGGCCCAACTGCAGTGAAATCGCGGTGACGTTTGAATATGTTCGAAACTGGCAGTTTAAATATGAGCTTATTCTCTTACTAATCCCAATAGCCTGACCTCCACTGGCCCGTCCTCTTGAGAATTTTCTTCGTGCTGGCATCAAGTAAAGGTATGCACAGGGAAGTATGCTTCAAATTGCGATGAGTTATTTTCAACGAATGCCTCAGTCAGAAAAAATATATCAAATTTGTTTACATGATGTCTCTATATTCCAGCAAAGCCCTAATCTATGCTATGGTAGCCCTGTCAATGCTTCTGCGGGCCAAAGCCGCAGATATTGACAGAGGGCACCTTCGACATCATGGAAATCACGCTAGGCGATATCCTTTCAGGCGCAGGTTTTCTTCAATTTGCTGACTAGATGGTGTCGAGCAACCTCTGTTGATCTGCCTCTCATCTAAGCAAATTGGGTGTGATGTAGGGGCTTGGTGACTTGCAACTTAAACCGAACATGCAAGTCCACCAATCGTTCCGCGGACTTTAGCAAGAAGGATGTTAGGCAAATTGGACTGTAATACTTAGTTTAGTTTATCTAGGGGTCGGTTTCCCTTCTTGGGGATGAAACCACGTTAGCCCATCTCCAGGGCTGTGGGAAGTATTTCAAATGAAGCTCGCCCTAAGTAAATAATAAGCAGAGAAACGATATCTCCGAGACTGTCTTGTAGCAAGGCTGGAAAATCTGATCGCCTCCTGGGCCTCATGACCCTGGAAAATTCACCTGAAGTAAGAGTTTTAGTGCTTCCCGCCTGTCCTGAGTGTAAGAACCATTAATTATTCTAAGATGATCCACCCTATTAGACGACCCCTTGGCAAGTACATTATGCGATCTGGTGGCTTCCGGAAGTGCCTGGACACTTTCGCAGTTGTTACGCCAAGTATCGCTCTTCAAATTATTTTGTTGTAGTCAGTGAGTGCACATCTGTATGTGTCCCACAAGTTCCTATTGACCTTGTCTCTGTTAAAGAGTCTTCTGATTTCCTTCCTTTGGACAGCAAGGTCCTCGCTCCACAAAGGAACCTCAAGGTTGGATTGGTGGGGCTTGAGGACTGTAGTGTCATGGTAGAAAGAGAAAAACATTGATGGAGTTAGGGTTGCTGGTTAGTTGATCAGCTTTCAATGCCACAGAGGCCCTAAAAGTGTCCCAGTTAGTTTTCCTAGGGTTGTAAGGAACCGTTAGAATTCGCCGGGTTCGGCTCGATCGACCAGGGACTCGCGCCAACAAATTTGTATTTGCAACAATTACGACAATAAGAAGTCAGTGTTTTTAATTTGAATATATATCATGCCGGTACTTTAAGTTTACAATACACTAATTGGCTTTATTAAGTAGCCCTTATAGACGTTTTTTTTTTTTTTTTGCTGACGCTTGTGTCAAATGCCCAGGGTCCCGCTCTTCAAAATCTCCGTGAACTGAACCCGTTCGCTAAGTGTTCTTGCCCACGTTCGCTGGTATCCACTTGGACTCGACTCGGCGCTATGTGATATCGATAAGTATGACTTTAGGTAGCCCCAGGTGTCCGAGTAGTTCAGGTTCCCAGTTCCCCAATTTTAAACTAGGTTTATCCGTTGGCACCTTTTAAGAAAAGGAAACCCCAGTTTTCAACTAGGTTTAGCCGTCGGTGCTCTCCGAAATGCCCTTTCACTGCCTTTAGTTGGCCCCGGATACCCCTGTTCTTAACTAGGTTTGGTCCGATGACTGACTTTAGACCGCCTTCTTGTACGTCAGAGGAAAGGAAGTGACACAGTTGTCCCAGTTTTAAACTAAGTAGCGCCGATGACTGCATTTATCCGGATTTCCACAGATCACTATACTCACGAATCACGGCCAGTAGACGACAGCCCGATGAAACCAAGAACTGTGCTTGACACCACGTAGCAGAGGCTCGTCTCTAGATTTCACGTTGGCTGGTCGGAGCAATTTTTCAAAATCGGTGAAATATGTTTCAAATAAATTTTGTGTAGATCTTTGAAATTGAGTTTGAAGCCGATTGGATGGTAAACAAAAAAGTTTCATACAACAGTTTTCCGCGATTCTCCACGCTTGTGGGTGGAATTTTCCAAAATCCCGTTTTAGTGTGCACTTTCATCATAGATGGAACCTACTGTGAAAATTTCAGCATCCTAGCTCTAATGGTTTGGGCTGTGCGATGATTGCCAATCAGTCAGTCAGTCAGCATAGATAATTTCGGAAATGCATCCATATGTTTGCACAAATTTATTATACTAATGTAAAAAAAAAAATTTTATAAAATCAATCCATAAATAGATAGTGTTTCACTGCTAATTTAGTTTATATCCACAACCTGCGATGAGCTGACAAAACGTGATGGCTGCTGCTTGAGAGCAGACCAGTGGACGCGGATGAAACACCGCCTGAGGCACCTAACGATGCATTAAGCAACAACCCTAAGGCGCTGCTAACCAAATGCGAGACAATTTGCTTGACAAATCCACCCGAATCGAAGGCAATGCCAGCAGTTTCTTTCTTGCTATGGCGCGGCAACTCGACGGTGCCACGACGTTCTTCGGAAGCCTCGGCTGAGTTGGGCCTTAACTTTGACTCAATAAGACTGTTAAGGAAGTTTTTGGTAAAAGTCAGTGGTTGCGGAGGGCCTTCATCCTCTGGATCCTGTAAGTAATAAGGTAAGAGTCAGTCCCTTAAGAGAGTCATTAAAGCTGTTGGGTCGGAAAACGAGGTGTGTAAGAAATCAGAAATGTTTGGGTATTCAAAATAAAATTAGCATAAATACTGCGCTTAGTGCGGCTAGCACGGTGCCCACAAAATTGCCCAGGAACTGTCCATTGTTGATCTATAATAACAAATCAGAGACAAGATTATAAACACTGCGCGAATGATACATAGGGAGTCGTAGTCCTACCGCTCCGCCGCCGCCAGACAGACCATCTAGTGCGGTGCCCACATATTCACCCAGCACTGTCCCAAAGTTCTTGTTACCCGACAGCAGGCCTGAGAGCAACGATGTGCCTGTACTGATCAACGCCTCAATATCCAGGCCTCCGGGCTGTTCAAATTATATATTAATAATTATAAATATGCATTGTTGCACAAATATGCAACAATATGTTTTTGCTACTGCATTTTCCCAATACATACGCCAAACAACGTCGATATGACGCCCGTGAGAGCACCAATCAATGCGCCCACATCCGAGCCGCCCTCACCCTGGAAATTGCATCAATAAGTACATATGTATGTATGTATGTATTTTTCGGTAGGCTATCTTTTTTACTCACGCCACTTAAGCTTCCAATAATTCCAACAAGGCCACCACCGCCGCCGCCGCTACCTCCATCACTATCACCATCACCGTCGTCATCGGCACTGAGCTCCGATAAACCCTCGCCATTCTCCTGCTTTCCATTCGATTTCATTTTGATATTTACTGTAATATTTTGCGACTTTAAAGGCGCAATACTGACAAATTATTAAACTGTTTTAAGAAGAGATAGAACGAATTCAACTTGTTTTGGAATCTGTCAAGTCCTGGTTAATTTAGTTTAATCGTTGAATCTTTATCAACTTTGAGTATTTGAGAAGGCTGTGCTTCCCAAATTTTGCATAGTATACCACTATTTTTTGTAATTAAACAGAAGATTGACTTATTAGAAATTCGGCTTACCTAAGTTTAAATAGCACTGGCTACTTTTTACAGGCTTAACATTGGTTATTTACAAGTTTACTTCGACTAACTATACTCGATTATTTTTGCAGTTTAAAAGGAAGCTGGTATTATAATAATTATGTACACCAATAAGAAAATATGGATGAGATTAAACCAATATTATTATTCCAGGTATAACTTATGCTATTAAGAAGATATTTACATTTAAGCGAAGAAGTATAATATAAATATATAACACTAGCTGGTAATACCCCGGCCTTGCCCGACGAAATATTTATTAGAGTGAATTTGACTACTTTCTTCTATCGTAAGACTATATTCCCTCCCGTGGGAGTTATACCAATTAGTTGAGCCAAGTGGTTAATGATTTGTTGTGTAGAGCTATGACAATGAATTTTAACAAATAATCTCACTCGTATTACATTGACCCCATTTCCCAACCGCGGAGGCGGGTGGGAGTAGATTTTCCAAAATCGGTTGCACTCCTTTAAAATATGGTTGATGAAGTTGGAATAATAATACCAAACTTCCAGCTTACCACCTGAAGAACAATAATGCAGAATTCCAGAGTTTCCACCACTTTTCCGACCATGTACGTTCAATTTTCAAAATCGGTGAGACACGTGTCAAATTATTAAGTGTATAGAGCTTTGAAAATGAGTTTTTAGCTGATCGGACTAAAATTAATCGTTGACATATGGTCAAGTTGTATGCAACCTTAGGACAAGTATTTGCCGGCCATGAGGAAGGATTCTCTAAACCGGTAAGGGGTATTTTGGAAAATTTATTGTATAGATCTTTGTAAATGAGTTTCAAGGAGTTTAGGTTGCAAACAATTCCAGCAATTATTTCAGATTGCCTGCCCGCAATATAAGAGGAAGCTAATGTAAACAAGAAAGAATGCTATATTTGACCCAACTACAAAACTCCCTGTACCCAGGTCAAAAATTTCCGATCGCATCTTCGTTAACTTACACGTATACACACACATACACAAAACAACATACATACACAGCAAAAGCGACAGCGCAAGCGAAGTAATTTAGGTGCACCCCCCGCGGTGCAATACTGAATCTTGTTTGTTGAATAACTTCCGTGTTTATTATCCGATCAACTTGAAATTTGGACAGTAGCTTAAAAATGACTAAAGTATTACCCGGACCATACACGGGCCAATTCAGTTGCCCAACTTGAGTGAGTTTTTCGGGTTGCGGCAACCGATTGCAATGTAATTGGGACGGTTGGTACAATGTTGGGCCAACTGAATTCTGTATCAAAACCTTTTGATACGAGCAGCGAGTTGCCACAACTGGTTGTGGTGTAGTTGGACACCGCACAACTCGATTGGTACAACTCGTGGGCGTTTCCCTTTGGTTTTGTACTTTCTTGCTACTGTTTTCGCTGATCGCCTGGTTCAAATGCTGTTCGTTGTATGCAAAACACTTGCAGAGCTCTGCTTCAGGTTCGGGGGTGGGTTTGCTATAGTTGGGCTATAGTTGTGCATAGTTGTGTACATCTTTGTGGGCGTCTCCCTTTTCGTTTTGGTTTTTCCCGCTACTGTTTTTTTTGTTCGCCTGGTACTTGTCTGTTGTTTTGTGCGAAACATTTGAAGATCTTTTGATGCCGTTGATAAGCGGCATTGTTTCGCAGAAAATAATGACATTATTGGACATTCAGATTTTCTTTTTGTTGTTATTATTAACAAAATTCAAAATTTTAAAATATTTTTCTGAAATTTCGGTTTTTTGTTTAATTTATATATTTAAATAAACCAGTTAATTGCATTATTTAGTTTATCAATTGTTTATCAATTCGGCACTTGCCGACGCCATTTCTCGAGTTGTGCTACGAAGTTGGCTGATCTGATTGCGGCGTGCGATTCAAAGACCCAATTTGAGTGACAACTGGTTGCCGCAACTGATTGTGCTAAAATCGGCCCGTGTATGGTTGGCATTATACATGCCACATCTCAAAGCAATATCTTGAAAATTGTTACTGTAAAACATTTTTATTGAATAGCGGGAGAATGGTGGAGAAGATCTCTGATCGAAAATAAACTTGACCTGCGCCTGCTATACACGAACCTACATTTCAAATTTGGTGTCTCTACGTCTTATAGTTGCTGAGATCCTTGCGTTCATACATACGGACGGACAGACAGACAGACATGGCCAAATCAAATCCTTTTTACTCCCTGTACCCATAAAATGGGTAAAAAGGGGGTATTGGATTTGTGCAAAAGTATGTAACAGGCAGAAGGAGACATCTCCGACCCTATAAAGTATATATATTCTTGATCAGCATCAAAAGAGATTTCGATTTGGCCATGTCCGTCTGTCTGTCCGTCTGTCCGTCCGTATGTATGAACGCAACGATCTCAGCAACTATAAGAGCTAGAGACACCAAATTTTGAATGTAGGCTCGTGTATAGCAGGCGCAGGTCAAGTTTATTTCTGATCTCAGATATCTCCCCCCGTTCCCCCGCAAATCGATCAATACGTTTTACAGCCACAGTTTTAAAGATACAGCTTTGGGATTTGGCATGTACACTACTTTGGTCACTCTTAATCTACTGTCCAAATTTCAAGTCGATCGGATAATAAACACGGAAGTTATTCAACGAACAAGATTCAGTACTAGAGCGAGGGGGGAAGAAGAAGCACAGCCACGACTTAAAATGCCTTGCGCACGCTGCAGCGCGCTGTGGCTCGCGTGTGTGCGGCTTTGTGTATGTATGTGTGCGTGCATGTGTAAGAGACGAACATATGATTAGAATTTTTAGACCTGGGCACAGGGAGTTTCGTAGTCGGGTATACTCGACTAGAGCATTCTTACTTGTTTGATACTGAAAAAGACTATATATACTTTATAGGGTCGGAGATGTCTCCTTCTACCTGTTACATACTTTTGCACAGATTTAGTACCCCCTTTTACCCATTTTATGGGTACAGAGAGTAAAATCAGCGAAACCCCACATTTATCGCACGCTTTTTGCGTAAGACCCGTGCACTGCGGAAATTTGCACCGCAGTCAGCAAAATTCAGAAGTCCAAACATCTATCTACCGCTGTATTAATCGAAAATCGATCATTATTATTATTTTGTAGTTAATCTGCCCAGCAGAACTCACACTCTATTAACAAAAAAGAAGCATAATTAATTAATAAAGTTTAATTATTTAAATAAACGAAATCGCAAAAACATATCGACCCCTTCCCGCGAAAATAACGTAAGCGATATTTCTCGATTTGTTTTTAATGCAAGTATGTTGACTATTACCATCAGGTAAAGAACCAAATAGAGTTGCCAGTCTTTGCGCCACTTTTGCACCTTAAATTTGTGGGACCTGCCACTTCGTGTGGGACCACGGTTGAGAGACAGTGGGTTACGCCATGCGCATGTCCGTTAGGCGCCGTTATTTGGCGAGCGAGCGCGTGACGTCACATGACCCAACGCGCCTAAAAAATGTATGAAATTTAGGGACTTTGTTTACAAGACCTTAGTCTGTGCCTGTAAATTAAGTCAGATGTCAAATCCACTTCAGAATATGATAGAGAACTATATTGCGCATCGATTGAGTGGTCTTGGTGCTCTGTAGGTTCAATACTTTTTAAATAATACGCATTTAAAGTTAGAAAATGTTGCCAGCCCGAATGTTTACATTATAACTTTTTGCTCAATTTTAAAGCTATGATTATGAAACTTGGCACAAGTCTTTATTTTCGGTGCAGGCAGTACATATTTACAAATCAGCCGGATCAGATCACTATATCATATAGCTCCCATAGGAATAATAGGTTGACAACTATGTTTTTGTATGAAAAACTTTTTTGTTTTTATATATAGTGTAACCAAACTCACCAAATTTAAGTTTAATCATGTTCTACATATGCTCACCAAATTTCATCAAAATCGGACTAATATATCTTATACCTGCCCTAGGAGCGACCGGAGTTGCTGTATGCAAATGCTGCAAAATGTGCTGCAAATGTGCCTGAAGAACGAAATAAAACTACAATAAATTAATTAAATACTACCCGTTTGACTTGTTAAATAGCATTTTTCATACAACAAGTCAAGTTGCAACCGATTGCTCCCACGGCAGGTACAAGATACATTAGATCGCTCCTAGGGCAGGTATAAGATGCATTAGTCTGATTTTAATGAAATTTGGTCAGCATATGTAGAACATGATTAAACTTAAATTTTGTGAGTTTGGTTACACTATATATAAAAACAAAAAAGTTTTTCATACAAAAACATAGTTGTCAACCTATTATTCCTATGGGAGCTATATGATATAGTGATCTGATCCGGCTGATCTTCAAATATGTACTGCCTGCACCGAAAATAAAGACTTGTGCCAAGTTTCATAATCATAGCTTTAAAATTGAGCAAAAAGTTAGAATGTAAACATTCGGGCTGGCAACATTTTCTAACTTTAAATGCGTATTATTTAAAAAGTATTGAACCTACAGAGCACCAAGACCACTCAATCGATGCGCAATATAGTTCTCTATCATATTCTGAAGTGGATTTGACATCTGACTTAATTTACAGGCACAGACTAAGGTCTTGTAAACAAAGTCCCTAAATTTCATACATTTTTTAGGCGCGTTGGGTCATGTGACGTCACGCGCTCGCTTGCCGAATAACGGCGCCTAACGGACATGCGCATGGCGTAACCTACTGTCTCTCAACCGTGGTCCCACACGAAGTGGCAGGTCCCACAAATTTTAGGTGCAAAAGTGGCGCAAAGACTGGCAACTCTATTTGGTTCTTTACTTGATGCTATTACCAAAGAATATAAAGTCATATAGAAAGCGCATCTCATACAACGAAAAATGTTCTATGGACTTCTATGGACCCATTCGAATGTTCCCACATGTTGCTTTTTGAGCACTTACTTAAATATTCGCTTATGTAGTTTGCCAATGAGAATTTTTCATGGCAGTAGTGCAGTGGGATATGATACGGTCCGTTGTTCTGATGGACCTATGTGCAAGCCCAACTGGAGGCGGCTAACATACATTTTTTTTATTGTTATATAATTATTTGGTTTTTTGTTAATTGGTATTATTTTTCAATTGTTCGGTTTATTAATATTATTTAATTAATTTTTATTATTTGTGGTTGAAAGAAGTTTTAAAGCTGAGAGAGAATTTTTTTTTTTTTGCACTTGCACGCTTGCACTTTGTTATGCAGCTACTGGCGCATACCGAGATTTTCATACAATTTTCAAATGCATTTTCACCCACTTTCGGACAGAATTTCCTGAAAATGTTTTCACGTTCCAACCTATGATAAGGAAGCTACATAATAAATTGCAGGTCTCTAGTTCCTACCGTTTGTTCTGCAAGTGAGTTACCCATCAGTCAGTCAGGACAAATACTAGAATAAACCCGCGGAGTTGCTCGCATTTCCTAAGTATATTCAATTAAATTTCATTAAATTTAAATTCTTATGATTATTTGTTGCTGAAAGTACCCCGGCCCTGCCCCTCAAATAAAAGTACATTATCTTGAATTTGACTACTTTCGTTAACCGTTAGAAACAGTGAAAACCAAAAAGTTGAGTCAAACGTCCAATGATTTGTTGTGTAGGGCTGTGACAATGACTTTGAAGCCGATCTAACTAAACAAATAATCTCACTCATTTGATTTTCAACCCCATTTCTCGCCCGTGGCGGCTGGTGGTCGCAGCCCTTTAAAATATTTTTGATGAAGTAAGAAGAATAATGCCAAAATAGCGGAAGGGTGGTAAAAAGTCTGTACTTAATTCAAGTGAAAACTTTAATAACAATTATTTCCATTGTTAAAACATAGCGCAACCCTAAATTTATCGCATTCTGTTTGCGTATGTCCCGTGCAATGCGGAAATGTGCACCGCTGTCAGCAATAATTCAAGTCTCAAATTTGGCGGCAAATTTATTTCATGTTGGTACTAACAAATATCGACCGACCGCCACAGTTATGGAACTTCGATCAACAATCGATAACGCGAATGCAGCTGTTCCGATTCAATACTACATAATAATAATAACGTTATTGTGTAGTAAATCAGCCTAGCAACATTAGCATTATATTAACTAAAAAGGTACATAACTAATTAATAAACTTAAATGATTAACCAAATCGTAGTACTATAACATTAATAATTGAATCCAGTAGCAACGCGCCAATTACCGTAGATCAATTGCAAAGCTAGGCAGAGTCTGAGAGACATAAGCAATGTGGCTATTTCAGTCGCACTTATAAGTTTTAAGGCCGAGAGAGCGATAAATCGCGCGTATTATTTCAAGCGGCCTAAGGAATTACCCGCCAAACACATATCAACAGCTTCGCGCCATCTACCGGAGATCAATTGCAAAGCTAGGCAGAGTCTGAGAGACATAAGCAATATGGCGATTTCAGTCGCACTTAGAAGTTTTAAATCCGAGAGAGAGAGATTTTTATCTCTTTTGCACTTTCTCGTTGTTATGTAGCAGCTGGCGCATTCCGAGATTTTCATAACATTTTCTTATTTTTCCCGATATATATTTAACTATTTTTTTCGGCAGTTCCACTTAATTTTATAATAAGAACGTACTGTAAGAATTGCAGGCTTCTAGCTTCTACCGTTTGGGCTGCCCAAATGTCACCGATCAGTCAGTCAGGTTGAACTCTTTTATGTATATAGATACTCGAATATATAATTCTATCGACAGTGTCGATTGGTCTGTGGGCTTTGAATGCGTCAACTTACATTTAATTAGTGATTATACCATTGCTAATATTGCAATATAAGTGGAGGTTATAAGATTTATGTAATGGGAATGGGTAATTTTAGTTTGCCCAAAACAAGGCCGAATCAGCTTCTTTCTTCTTCTTCTTTCATAATAACTCATATGGACGGACAGACAGACAGATGAACAAGGGTATATCAACTCGGCGATGTATTCTGATTAAGAATGAATGCCAAAACTCAAGGCTATATCTTTGAAATTTTTGAATTGTTTGCATCAATTTGAGGGAGTGATCTGCATATGGTATGCAGGAACCCACATTCCAAATTTGGATCTCTAGTTCTTACAATTTATAGGATCAAGGCGCTTATACAGACGAACAGACAGAAAGACTGTTAATGCTGATCAAGGATATATATACTTTTTAGGTTCCGGGATGCCTCTTTCTGACTGTTACATACAATTGCACAATTTTAGTACCCCTATCCCAATTTTTTGGTATAGAGCATAAAAACTACAGATAATTAAAAGCACTGTTGAATACTTACATCATTATCAAAACCCAGCTCATCGAATTCGGCGATTTGCTGTGGTTGCTCGTTGCTTTTGATGACGATTTTGTCAGACTGCTGTAAGACCAGATTATCTCGAAAATCATCCTGCGCATTCAATTGATTAGCCTTGATTAGACAAACTACAGCAGATTCTACACAGTCCAAATACACTACTGACATTGCTCACTCACCTCCGCTAGCATGGACTTAATCATGTGCGTCTCCCCTTGATCCTCTTCTCGATTGTCTACCGGCCTCTCTTCATTTTCCGACCGCTTGTACAAAACCGTAAGATTAGCTTTTGCAAAAGGTCCACCACCAGCGGCGTGTTTTACAAGATGCTCCATTACTCTCTCAATCTTGATATCTAATTGGGTTTTCATCCGCGGAACCTGTTTCAATATTTGGCGACGCAGCTGTCCCAACCGCTCACTCAGATTTGCCTGCTCTGTAGATTGCTGCGGTAGCTGCAGCTGATCGAAGCGCTGATTTTTCTGTTCTTGAAGTAAGTCACGAAGCTCCTGACGAAACTTTTTGACATTTTTGGCGCTGCCCAACACATCCATAATGCTGCCGAGAATATTAAGGGCGTGCTGGTTGCGTGCCAGCTGTTGCTCAATCCCAAGAATTTTTCGCAGCATTTGATCGCTCTGCTGCAACTCGGCCTGAAGCAGCAACTCCTTGATTGCTTGCACCAGATGCTGTTCCATTTGCTGCTCTGCGTGGCGAGCTCCATTGAGCAGTCCAATGCCAGTCAAGGCATGCAACTCCTTGGATGTCAAACTGCGTTCGAGCCGTCGATAGGCACCAATAGCACGTAAGTACTGAGACTGCAGGTTTATTTCACGGGGCCGGGCGCTTGTATTACAAAAGCAGGCACAGATTACCAGCAGCACGACATGAGACCGACCTGTATAGTTCATGACTTGATCGCTGCACTGTAACTGTGTCTAGGAGCGCAGCGCACTTTATATATCAATCGGTTTTGTACCCAATTAATATGTATGTATCTTCTTTGATTCAATACAATTCATTGAAAATTACAACTCCAGTCAACTTGTTTTCCGCTTAGTGAAATAAGGGCGTATTACTGCTGCCTCATCTGTCCCGACTGTCTCGCTTCAGTAAACAATTTAATGCATTAGGTAACCGTTTAAAAGTATACTTATAATGTACGCAGCTAATCAACGGTCCATGTCTTTATTTGTTCGCTGGACCACAATATGCTAATTTCCGCAAAAGATAATTATAGTTTCATGTTAAATGACATTTCAGCCTTGTCAAGGTGTCGTTGTGAAAGTTTCCATGAGAACTGTAAGATTCATAAGATCATACATGTTTGTTGCTGTTTTAATACTAGGTTCGAGATATGATGCTATTTTCTCAGATTTTCTGCGATATTGTAACTTTCTTACCTACGTACTTATATACCTACATGAGCACCAAGGTTGGTTGCGTATGTTTATGTGTATAGGAAAGTGTTTAGCGGGGAATGGCGCATGAGGTAAAGGCTTACTTGACGCTTATTTAGATACTGAAAGCGCTTGCTTGCCTTTGTAAATGCTGATTACATCTTAGCTTGTTGTACTCGGTTTCCGAAGGGAAAACGAGTATAGTGAAAAATTATTATAAAAAACAATAAGGAATGCTATAGTCGAGTATACCCGACTACAAAATTCCCTGTACCCAGGTCAAAAAATTCCCATCGCATCTTGGTACACTTACACAATGACGCACACACACAAGCGACAGCACAAGCGACAGCGCAAGCGCTGCTTCTTTTGTACTTTTAAGCAGGGAGCGTAAATAATGATTATTTTATTTTTTTTAAATAAAAAAATCACCCACTTATAATGGACGTAGAAAAAAGTGGTTCATACAAAAAATCTTTAGTATTGTACACTCTCTGCATTTCCGCTATGATTTTTAAACTTCTCATTTTTGACGTTTTTCTTTAATAATAATCATTAATTTTGAGTAATTGAATAAGTCTTGGACATAATCATTATTGTTGATCAAATTATGATTTTTATTTTTTTCGCTCAATATAAAACTCAACAGTAATTTACGGCTTCTGTGTTAGATTTATCCCCAATATTCTTGCATATCCTTGTAAAGGGACCACAAAGCTACCTCCCAGAATTTTTTCAGGTACGACTGTGCATAGCTTTCCTTATCTTTTGTTTCTTATTGAAACATTATAGCAATTGCCGATCGAAAGCTGACACCAAAAACGAAAAAATAAAGTAAAAAAAAAAATAATAATAATAATAATAATAATAATAATATGAATGCAACTCACATTCTATTCTTATAGTTGCTGAGATCGACGCGTTTATACAGACGGACAGACAGACGGACATGGCCAAATCAAAATCTCCTTTGATACTGATCAAGAATATATATACTTTATAGGTTCGGAGATGTCTCCTTTTGCCTGTTACATACATTTGCACAGATATAGTACCCACTTTTTACCCATTTTATGGGTAAGGGAGTAAAAATGCCTTTAAAATTAGCTTAAAGTGAAAAAATCTATTTTCAGTTTTCAGACCGATTTCCTCATAAAAACAACTGAGGTATGCTACGAAACCATCTATATATAAGTATAAAAAAGTTCGTGCTGACTGACTGACTGATTGGCAATCATCGAACAGCCCAAACCATAAGAGCTAGGATGCTGAAATTTTCACAGAAGCTTCCATCTATGATGAAAGTGCACACTAAGAGGGGATTTTGAAAAATTCCACCCACAAGCGTGGAAAATCGCGGAAAACTGTTGTATGAAACTTTTTTGTTTACCATCCAATCGTCTTCAAACTCATTTTCAAAGATCTACACAAAAATTAATTTGACACATATTTCACCGATTTTGGAGAATCCACCACCTTGGGCGGAAAATGGTGGCTACAAGGTTGTATTGGCGAAAGTCTAACTTTAGTCCGATCACCTTCAAATTCATTTTCAAAACTCTTCACGTAATATAATTCGACACGTTAATCAGCGATTTTGGGAAATTCAACCACATGGTCGGAAAATCGGTGGAAAACTCTGACATTCGACATTTTTAGTTTTCACGCGATTGGCTTCAAACTCATTTTCAAGGTTCTATGGGAAAAAATAATAAAAATAATAATAATAATAAACATAATAGGCACGGTGGTTAAAGATTTTGGAAAATCTACCCCCAAAGTCGGAAAATTCGTGGAAAAATGTTGTATGAATCTTTTTTGATTATCGTAATTTTCAAAGCTCTTCACATTTAATATTTTGACACGTGTATTAGCAATTTTGGGAAATTCATCCGTATGGTCGGAAAATCGGTGGAAAAGTCTGGCATTTGACATTTTTAATTTTCATGCGATTGGCTTCAAACTCATTTTCAGGTTCTATGGGAATATATAGTAGACGCGGTTGTCAAAGATTTTGGAAAATCTACCACCAAAGTCGGGAAATTCACGGAGAACTGTTGTATGAAACTCTTATGATTATTGTCCGATTGACGTCAAACTCATTTCGAAAGCTCTACACACTAAATAATTTGACTCGTGTATCAGCGATTTTGGGAAATTCAGCCCTATGCTCGGAAAATTTGTGGAAAGCTCTGGCCCTCGACATTTTAAGATTTTATGTGATTGGCTTCAAACTCATTTTCATGGTTCTACCCAAACACATAATAGGCCCGGTGTCTAAAGATTTCGGAAAATCTATCCCTAAAGTCGAAAAATTCGCGGAAAACTGTTGTATGAAATTTTTTTGATTATCGTCCAATTGACTTTAAGCTCATTTTTAAACTTCTGTTTATCATTCAATCATTTTTAAACTAATTTTCAAAGCACCTCACATTAAATAATTCGTCACTTGTGCTACCGGTTTTGAAAAATATACGTGGCTTTATACTAATTTCCAAATATAAATACAGGTACCTCGGTACTTTGCGGGCAATACAACGGGCGGAAAACAGTTGGAAAGATTTAATCTGGATTCTTAGTATTATTCTTGAAATTGGCTTAAAGTGACAAATGATTTTGGAAAATCTACTCCGCGTCGCCACGGGCGGCAAATGGACAAATGAGTGGGACAGTTTTTTGTTTATTTTTTCAAAGACATTTTTATAGCCCTACGCAAAAAACATTAGACACGTGGCTCAACTGAATTCCTTACGGATGACGAAAGTAGTCAAATTAAAAAGAAATGCACTTTCATCTGAATATTTCCCTGGGCAAGACCCGGTTATTACCTGCTAGTATAGCATATATAAACCAAGTTTTATAGCACACAGTCTGACAACTCTATTCATCGTGCTTACACGTGTGTTTTTTGTGCTCTAGTCAAATTGTGTTAAATTGTGCTAAAACTTATAAACCTTGGGACAAGTCCACTATATAGTGGCATAAAAGATACGTGCCTGTGCGCGTATTGATAATTTATATAAATTGTGCAACAAAATCTAAGATTTATTAGATAAAAGACCAAACATTAAATTTTTCGCATATGTGCTCTTTGTGAGTGTGTGTGTGCCAAACTTTCATTTTACAACACAGAAGCTCCACACAGGTTGCCACCGTGCAAAAAAGTGTGCTCCTTTTGTGCTACGCAACACTGAACTACCAAACAAACTATCGCCATAATCTAATTCATCGCAACATCAGAAAAACACACGCGAGTCAAAATAATCAAAACAGTCAAGATGGGGTTCCCACCCGATAAAGGGAAACCTTCAATGGACCCAAAATTTCTCATCATTTCACGCACCGATAACGAATCTCTATATAATACATCACCATTCTTAATTAAAAAAGTCATAGACTTTGCCTGCAACGGTGAAGTTGAATTTGCGAAGAAAACCAAGGAAGGAACATTGCTCATCAAAACTAAAAACTCAATTCAAGCCAGCAAACTACTTCAACTTACAGAACTTGGAACACATAACATTAAAGTTACCGAACACCAGACACTCAACACTTCCAAGGGTGTTATCTATTGCAATGACCTGCGCATGCTAAGCGAGGAGATTATTGCCAATGAACTCAAACACCAGAATGTGAAGGAGGTTAAAAAAATAATGAAGAAAGTCGAAGGAGAACTTAAAGAAACCGGTCTCATCATTGTAACTTTTGACTCTCACACCACCCCTACACACCTATTGATAGGATATGAAAAGATCAATGTTCGACCCTACATACCACTACCTCTGCGTTGCAACAACTGCTTCCGCTTTGGCCATTTGTCAAAACTTTGCCGTGGCAAGAAAATTTGCTTCAATTGTGCTGATCACCATCCAGAAGAAGACGAAAACAAAAGATCTGTATCAGCGACAAGAACTGCATCAATTGCCGTGACAAGAAACTCACCCCATGTGACCACTCATCGGTAGACCGTAAATGCCCAATCTTCGTAAAGCAACAAGAGATTCAAGCCATAAAAACTCTGCAAAAAGTTGACGCCAAAACAGCTGTATCAATATACCACGAGAGACACCAACACAACGGTGCCCTCTACTCTACAGTCACAAAACAAAACACCACACCCACAACTAACATAGAACCTAACAATAGCCCGAATTTACAAAATAATAACCAAAACCACAATGATAATAGTAATGATAACAATAATACTGAAACACGCAAAACAGTTCACTATTCTGATGTCGATTCAGACTCAGACTACCTATTTGCAACCGCAGCCAAAATAACGAAAACTAACACAAACCTCACACTCACCACAAAAATATACCCTAGAAACACATCAAGAAAACTTAGAAGCCAACTTAAAATTAAAGAAAAAAAAGAAACATTAAAAGCAAAATCAAAACCAAGCCTTATCAAAAAACCTCTCGACATAGACCAAGCGAAATCTGATAACATGAATACAGACGAAACAGTAGATTAAAATTAAATTTCCTTCCCGTCTCCCTGCGGCTGGCTGGGGGAGCGGAACAGATGACGAAGTCCTCAAGCTGCGTCGTCTGTCCCGCTCCCCTTGTTCGGCCGCGGAGAGACGCAATTTTCACTGTAGTTGGTGCTGGTCATTGGGATCTGCGTGGGGCTCTCCTACATTTGCGATCGTGCAGAGAATGTCGAAGAGATTTTATCTAAATAGCTATTGCCTCAGCTGATGTCCTTATCGCTCGCGCTTCTATATTAGACCCCTTCGCTAACTCACTGACCAATGCCAAACAGACTCACTTTGTTCAGCGATCCACATAAATACCTAAACTATTAAATTCATAATGACCCTTAAAATTATTCAATGGAATATTAAAGGATATAAAAACAACTACAGTGATTTACAAATTCTAATTAAAACACACCACCCACAAATAATTACACTCCAGGAAATGCACATATCTTCAAACCAAATACTACCTACCCCAATTAATTACTCTTTATATTTTACAGTTTCAGCATCATCTTACGGTGGTACTGGTATGCTGGTACACAATTCTGTACAGCACAGAGAAATTAGCCTAAACAACGACATTGAAGCCGTTTGTTTACAAATACAATCCAAAAAGAAAATCAACACTATCTCTACTTACATAGCCCCTGACAAAAACTTTACACTATCCAATCTTCAATCAGTTTTACTAATGCATAACAATACTATCGTCACTGGAGATTTTAACAGCTGGCATAAAAGTTGGGGTTCCCCCAAAAATAATAAACGCGGCAACACTCTGGACAAATTCATCGTACAATCTCAATATATACTTCTCAATGACGGCAACCCCACACACCTATCCACACACAACTCAATGACACACATCGACTTAACATTCTGTTCACCTGATCTTGCTATAGAGGCAAACTGGGTAACAGAAGACAGCACACATGGTAGCGACCATGTACCCATAATAACAACACTCTTCAACAATACCAAAACCAACAACACTCCTTTTTTTATAATTAAGTCTGCCGACTGGAATAAGTTTAGTCACCTATCATCCGAATACAATTCAAACACACCAATTAGCAATAATATAAACAAAGAGGCAGCAAATATTACAAGAATAGTACTGAAGAGCGCCAACCAAGCCATACCACAGACGGTTCAGAGAAAATCGTCTCGTGTCCCATGGTGGAATAAAGAGTTGGAATTGCTCAAAAGAAATAAAAATAAAGCCTGGAATACCCTTAATAAAAGAATCACGACAGAAAATGTTATCAATTATAAGAAACAAAATGCATTATTTAGGAGAACCTTAAAAATTTCTAAAAAACTAGCCATTAAACAAATTACAGCAGAAATTAACCCATACACCCCCATTGATAGAGTTTGGAAAAATATTAGAACTTTTTGCGGTTTACACAAACCTAAGAATATACATTGCATTCAAACCTCAATTACATTACCAAACCTCAATTACATTACCGATAAACTAGAAATTTCAGAAATATTTTGTGAAAACTGGTCGAAAAAGTCTAATGATAATAACTTTAACAACACTTTTATAAGCAATAAAACTAGAACTCTTACCAACCACAATACATACACCCCTTCCCATAAAGCACTACAAATAGAAACCGACATTACACCCCTAGAATTCAATTCAGCACTTACATCCCTCAAAGGAAACACTCCTGGTCTAGATCGAATATCATACCCCATGATAAAAAATCTTAGTCCAATAATGCAACTTAGAGTCATAAATTACTACAATTCCATCCTTAACCATTTCATTCCACAAACATACAAAATTAGCATAATAGCCCCAATCTATAAATCACAATCAGACAAAACACAAGTAGATTCCTATAGACCAATATCACTTAATTCCTGCTTGTCCAAGTTACTTGATAAAATAATCGCAAAACGTCTATGGTGGTTTGCTACCACGAGTAAACTACTAAACAACCAACAAACTGGGTTTAGAAAAGGCAAATCTATTATAGACAATTTACTCTACATCGACCATATAATAAATAGAACTTTAGCCAACAAAAATCACACCTCCATAATATCCCTAGACTTTGCGAAGGCATTTGATAAGATGGGAATTCACACGATATTAGACCAACTCCACATATGGGAAGTTGGGCCAAAAATCACAAAATATGTCAAAAATTTCATGCTTAATAGGAAAATTAAAGTACGCATTGAAAATCACCTTTCAAATACCCATCCTTTACAAAACGGTATACCTCAGGGCTCCCCTCTGAGTGTAATCCTATTTATTATCGGCTACAACAAGCTCACAAACATTATTTCACTACACAAGGAACTACATTTATGTGCTTATGCAGATGACAACAATCTAATTTTAAAAATGGGAAAGGAAAAAAATACAAGAATTCAACTTGACCATGTTTTTAATAGTATTCACGAATGGTGTTTGTATTCAGGGGCGGTTTTATCTACTTCCAAATGCAAACACATTCACATTTGTAGGAAACACAAATGCAGATGCACTGTCTCGACAGGAAACATTGATATTACCAACACTAGAACACTGAAAATTTTAGGAATTACAATAAAACCTAATTATAAATGGAACGAACATATAGAAAATTTAGCAGTTTCCCTTTCAAAATCACTCAATGTCATTAAATGTCTAGCTAGTCTAAAATTCCACTGTAGCACACAAACCTTAATCTCAGTCGTCAAATCCTTATTGATTTCAAAAATAGAATTTGCATTACCATTATACGGATACGCCCCAGACAGTTCTATTAAAAAAATCAACCGAATCATACACGCCGGAGTTAGATATGCCCTTGGTGCATACCGAACCACACCAGTAAAAAACCTTCTATTTGAATCAGGAATCAACACTGTACACGACACAAGAAACCTTTTAACAACCTACCTCATAAAAACAATAGCTAACTCACGTGACTCACCAATATCAAATATTATCAAAAAATACAAACCACCACGTAAACCAAAACAACTATCCGCAATTGACCGTGTTATACACTTAAATAAAACTCTGAACATAAATATCACACTCCCAAAGGAAACACTAGAAACACACCCCCCATGGGCCCTAAAACATAACTCCATAGACACTTCTTTAAGAATACACAACATAACACAAACACCAGCCATTGTTTTTAACAAGGAATTTCTAAAAATTAAAAACCAAACATATACATGCATTTACACAGACGGATCACAAGACAATCAAATAACTACATTCGCAATAACCACTGAAAACACAACACTGAAAATTGGTTTACTACCCATATATTCCACGGTTTTCTCTGCCGAGATAATCGCAATTTATGAAGCTATTTTACTTCTAAAAAACAAACCGGGAAAATTTTTGATATGCTCAGACTCGCTATCATCTTTAGATTGCATTAGTAACATTAACAACACTTCCCACTATCCCGTAAATATAAGAAAACATTTAATAGATCATTATCCTAAATTTAAATTAATGTGGATCGCGGGACATAAGGGTATTAAGGGAAACGATTTTGCTGACCTTTCGGCCAAAAATGCAAAACGTTTTCCTATTACTACTACTGCAAACTTCAACTTAAATGACATTAAAAAACATCTAAAGTGCTATTATAAAAACAAAAATATGAACACGTTTACGAACACATCACATTGGTACCAATCCATTAACAAAAACAAAATCAACATTATCGAAATATTTTCTAAAACACCTCAAAATAAATATGAAATCAGCAGGCTCGATGAGATAAAATTGATAAGGCTTCGTCTTGGACACACCAAACTTACCCACTCCCACTACATGAACCCAACAACCTCCACTAACATTTGTACATTTTGCAATACACACAATATTATAACCCTTAAACACATCTTAATAGACTGCACTTCATTCCAAACACACAGACTAAACTCCTTCAATAACATAGACCCCATAACACTTATCACCGACCCTTCACAACAACACATAACAAGAATTATCTCTTTCCTTAAATTAAGCAACATCTATCACTTAATTTAATCAAATTAATTTTAAGTAACACCTTGTACATATATACTTTATTATACCACCTAGCCTTAAGACATACATACACCTATGATATAATCTAAACACTTTAACTCACATTAATTTTAAGTAACACTTTTTAATAATATCTATCCACCTAATCTTAAGACATGTACATAGCCGAAGGCCTAAGCAGCCAGTGCTATTTATTGCTAGGTTGGCCATAGTTTAAACTAAGCCAACTTACTATTAAATAAAATAAAAATAAATAAAGTTTTATAGCGAAAGTTTTTGATAAGTGTCATGCCTAAAATGCATCTCTATGATGTAAATTACTTGAAAAATAACATACATTAAATCAACCATGTTCTTTTTTAAGCTTCCCGTAATTGCTTGTGTCTTCTAACAAATCTTTTTTCAGATAATAGTGGATCTGATGAAGCCGATAGCACGTTGAACAGGTCATCATTTTGTCTCTCCCGTGACACCTTGCTGGTATTCGCATACCTAAGTCTCTTGTAGTCCTTGTTCTTTGCTTCCTGGGCTTCTTGTAACAATTGTACTATTGGCAGGCATTGGTATTCAATAAGATCTTTTCCGTGAGCCAAATTCTTATGAATAGTGGGCACCAAAAGTTTATGGGGATACTTTCCTTTAATATTACGGCAGTCGTCATTGCATATTTGTAGCAGGCACACACACATACAGTGCAGTGGCATGGCTAACTCGAAACACTTGTATCCTTATCTAGCACCGTCATTTATATTGAGAAAAGAACGAAGTGGCAACTCCTGCTTGAAGCAAAAGTTTAGTCTAAATCTAGCGATCGAAGCGAACAGACAATCAATTATAATAAAAGTTATATAAAAGTTTATTTGGCGTCAAATATTCATTCTACCACACAGTGGCGTAGATAGGGGGGATTAAGGGGATTCTAGCAAATGAGGATGTGTTTTCAAAATCCACGAAGATTAAAATAAATGGCTGAACTGTTGACATTGAAACCAAATAAAATAATCAATTTCTGGACGTCTATGTTATGGATCTTGGACCACGAAATTATTTTGGAACGATTTTCGGTCCAAAGACTCCTCAAAATTTTAGCATAATGGGTCGAAAAAAGTGCACTGATAATATACGAGGATTTTCCAGAAGTCTGCGCCTGCATTCCGAAACCTCAGCGGAATAATTTCATATCAATGAAAAGGCTTTTGCCGCCCACGACCATGCAGCGGTACAGTTAGCGCAAAATTGCGCCCGACGCGTCTCACTTGGCGTATTCTTAATGTCAGGTGCGTTTATTGTTTCATTGATAAGAACCTTTTTCATACTCTGTTCCCGATGAGAAGAAGAGTAAATTGGGTTTCCGAAATGTCCGTCTGATCGCAATTTTTTCCACACCCTTGAAGCTAAAGCAACTAAACTTGGTACACATGCTGATGTATATCCTCAATTTATGAAGTGTCACCACAATTTGGGAAACCCTGTATCTTCCACATTCTTAAAGCTATAGTCACCACGACCAACCCGCACCACCCGAGGGGTTGCACTAGCTGGTAACAGAAACCGGAAAGCGTCACCCGCTTGTCATAGGGGCCGACGCCAACGCACACTGCACAGTGTGGGCAGCTCGGACATCGATGTTAAAGGCGAGTCCCTATTAAACTTTATCCATAGAGAGTCCAACGAGCCAACTCAGAGCATATCACTCATCGTGTAGGCCCACACGCACTAAGCGCAAGGCTCCACCATGATGGAATCCCGAGCTTGCAGTGCTTATCTGGAGGGACTGCAAACTTAGACTAAAAGGTTTTAAGGAAGAAGTACGAAGAGCAAAGAGGCAAACTTGGAAGAACTTCTGCTCTACGATCGAGAACACCTCGCAAAGATCCCGACTCAAGAAGCTACTATCCAGTCAACCAACCACGCAGAGCCCTCTGCGGAAGGAGAGATTGGACCGAGATTACCAAGGAAATACTAAATGTGCTCATGGAGGCACACTTTTTGGGCTGCACGGAGCCTGTGAGTCACTCCAAAAACCAACGACTAAGACCCGCATATACGCAAGAAGAAAGAACGGCTGGGGGATCATATCTTTTGTTGGCTACAAGTCGCCTGGACTGGATGGTATATTTCCAGCCATGCTACAGATGATGAAATCCCAAGTCATACCATGGCTTGAAGAAAAATTCAAGGGTTGTCTGAACTTAAACTACGTGCCCGAACCCTAGAGAACAGCTAGAGTTGTATTCTTGCCGAAATCAGGCAAAAGCAACCATCTGTATCCGAAGGATTACTGGCCGATTATTTTAACTTCCTTCCTTCACAGAAACATCAACACGCCCACACAAAAGGAAAATCGGTAGAATCTGCTCTAAATAACCTATTAGCCACCATAGAGAAAGCGCTCTATCATAAGGAATATGCACTGGACATCTCAGGCGCACATAACAATGTCTCCAAGATCACCGCCTATGAAAACGACGAAAAGGTACAAGGTACCAGCATGGTAAAAATCCTAGGTGTGGATTCCCTGGATATACACGCGAGACTAATAGCTCAAAAAAGCGCACAACGCCTGGTGGCAACAGGAAATATGGCCCTTCAGAGTCTTGGACACTGCGAGATCGGCAGGGAAGGATTAAGTGGAACGGACTACATGACCCCTGTGACGAACCTCAACCATAAAACAGAAATGATGATTGGTCCCAAAGACTGGCTAATCGGCTCGGAACCGAAGTAGTGTACGATCAACATTTACACAGACGGCGACGGTTTATTGTGAGGAGCTCAACATAGAGCGACCATACAAACTACCGGACTACTGCAGCCATCCGGAAGGCAGTCCAAGCTCTAGCTCAACACAAAGCACACACATGTCAACATATTCGATGATACTCAGGCCTCCATAAAATCCTTATTCTCGGACGCCATCAAATCCAAATATGTTCTTGCAAGCAGGGAAGCAATATATGCCTTAAGCACTTCCACGAAAGTGCGCATCTACTGGGTTCCATCCAATGGGGTATTAGCGGAAACGAAAAGCCGGAAAAGTTATCTAACGATAGCGTGGAACTAACGACTGGTAGCGTCGCAAATCTACCAATTTCCCTTCAAGCGATATATACAGAACTCGAAAAACAAGTTCAATGGACACTCAACCGCAGATGAAGTGCTGCGACGACATTCGAAACGGCTAACGGCGCGAAACGCCAATCACTCCCGCTACATCCTATCGCTCTTACGAAAGGACTACAGGTCGCTGCCAGGTGTTCTAACGAGACTTTGTACGACAGCGGACCATGCAAAGAAGCTTAGCACCACAAATGAGAAGCAGACTCAACCATTTGGGATCCCACACCTTTAATTCCTTGGAGAGTGTATCGAAGATACCGCTAGCAATCGCAAGCGTCAAATATGCGGTAACACTAAGGACCAGATGATCTATGTGAGGCCATTCGTGAGGATGACCTGCCATCTTAACCTAACCTAACCTAACCCCTCCCCCGCAAATGAGCAGAATCTATATCTCCCACACCTGTACAGTCATAAAATTTGACATACAAATGACTGTTTTTTTCGCGCCTCTTTCGAAACTCACAAATTAACAAATTATACAGGACTGAGAACAGAGTATTCAGCAGTCGGGTGTTTGAAAGAGCTTTAGGAATGTTCACAGACCCTTTTTATTATAGTCACATTGCTGAACTCTGCTGAACTTTATGGTAAAAGTTTATATAAAGTTGCCAACCTATGTTAAGAATAGTGGTAGAACACAACTTATTAAAAACACAATAAAATTCAAAACTTACAATATTAATATACCATTTCAAATAAAGACAATAACAATCGAGTGAGCCATTTGGTTATAATACCATTGCAAAGGTGAACAACTTTCCCACAAAACCATTTTGACAAAAAAATGCAAGTACTTGTCCACTTTGAGGACCTCAACCGCCCAAACAGATAAACCAATTTTCACATCCATAAACAATAAGAAATTGTGTATCACATAGCCACGTTGCAGACAGTGAATTTAGCCATGGGATGATCCGATCCTTTGTCATCTGCAGCATCGCCGGTAAGATTCCGTTAAGTCCGGGGACTTGTAGCTCGTGAACTATAGCCTTCTGGATTATGGTGTGGATTATGGGATAAATATGTCTGCGGGTAGGTTCGAGTTTATTGTTCGGATAGTTTGGGGTGTGTCAGGTTCGAAGATTTCTCTACACCCAGGGAAAGTTGTATCCAAAAATGCGCAATATGCTACCCTGCCATGTTCCGCAAATGGTTCATCATCTATTTCTCGCTGACTCTGTATGGTTGGCTGTCTAGAAAGCAGCTTCCGGAGTCTCGTCTTTCGACTTTCTCTATGTCGGAGCAGAAGGTTCTCCATGTGTTTCTCTTTGCCTTCCGAACTTCATTCTTAAAGTTACGCAGCTGTATTTTGTATTTGACCCATATAAGCTCCTCTTCGGCTTGTTTTGCACGCTGGAATATATCCTGTACACTTTTTCAATGTGCGTTTAGCTTGTAACATACACGCGGATGATCAAGAGTTAGCTCTGTCTTAATTGGGTTGCCGGCTGCGCTCAGGGCAAGTGGGGTGGGTTGTTTTTACTCTCCCAATCTTGCGTTACAAAAAACAAGGTTAGACAGAGCCTAAAGGAATGGCTTCATCATTAATGGCGGAAACTACCTTGAACAGGGGTGTGTGCGTTGGAGAACTCAGGTGTTATTGTTCTCCTCTTTACCCTCCCTACCTTGCAGAACCTATAATCGGTTATTGGTCTGCCCAATAAGTAGCTGGTAAACTTGCTTTAGGTGCCCTTTAACAGCTTTTAATTCATTTCAAAAATCAACTTACATAACTACGATAGTCTATAAACTTCATTCATATTAGCCACTCTGGGCATTACTAACCTGTTCATTATACTATGTTCCCGAAGGGAAAAATAGTATATTGGGTTTGCGCAATGTCCGTCTGTCCGTCTGTCCGTCTGTCCGTATGAACGCAATTTTTTTGCCTTTATCTTTGAGCTAGAGCAACCAAATTTGGCACACATGTTGGTGTATATCGTCAGTTTATAAAGTGTCAAGATCAGCCCCCCACCCCCACCCCCTCCCCCAAAATTTGGGGAAAACCTGTATCTTCCACATTTTTAAAGCTAGAGTTACCAAATTTGGCATACACACTAAAGTTGAGATTCCTGACAGATCTGCATCAAAAATTTTTGGACCCCCCCACCCCCACCCCCCCAATGGAGCAAAACCTATATCTCCCACACCAGTAGAGCTAGAGTCACCAAATTTGGCATAGAGACTAATGTTGACCCCCTGGATAAAACTGCATCAAAAATTTTTGGACCCCCCCACCCCCACCCCCCCAATGGAGCAAAACCTATATCTCCCACACCAGTAGAGCTAGAGTCACCAAATTTGGCAGACAGACTAATGTTGACCCCCTGGATAAAACTGCATCAAAAATTTTTGGACCCACCCCCCCCCCCCCCCCCCCAACCCCCCATTGGAGCAAAACCTATATCTCCCACACCAGTAGAGCTAGAGTCACCAAATTTGGCAGACAGACTAATGTTGGCCCCCTAGATAAAACTGCATCAAACATTTTTGGACCCCCCCACCCCCACGCACCCAAAGGAGCAAAATCGCGTTTCTTTCTGAACTCACAAATAACCATATTATATACATAGGACTGGGAACATAGTGTTCTGCAGTCGGGTGCGTCCGCCGTCGGACGCCACCGCCGACTGCAACGTTCTTACTTGTTTTGGTTTGGCTTTACAAAATTTTAACCAAACACTACAGAAACTAGAAGCCCTTTGGGTCTTCACTGACCGAGAGCACTTTCAACTTAACAACTACTAGAATACAATATCGGCAAGCAAGTTTTACACATGGTAATTTACGCGAGAATCAAGAATCAAAAATACTATCGGGCAAGCTGCACTGCACCATTATTACCACACACATGTCTATAATCGGCTACGCCGTACTCACAAATACACCCAACGATGTCCAACGATGTCAGCAGGCCTGTCGACGATCGGAGGTTTTGACACTAAGGAGGAGTCAAGTGACGTTATGTAGATACATGATTAGGTTAAGCTGCTCACACACTATAATGACTGGAAGTTACTCGTAAGTAATACGTTTTAAGTTAAAACTTTTAACAGCATAAAGATAATATAATAGAACTTGCTTGACGATACGACATTAAATCTAATTATAATCTGAAGCGATGTATCCTAAGGGGGTTTGAGGTGGTGGCGGTGCTGCATTGTTGTGGGCCTGCCTTTAAGCAGCGCCTAATGATGCGAACGCATAGTGCGTCCGATAAGGGAGCCTCTCGCCTGCTCGCTTAGTAGCACACGATCAGTAAGTTACACTTGTCTATCCCAATTCGTTTATAAAATTTAGCTGCACTGCAGCAGTCCTACTTGAAATTATTATTAGGAATGAATTACATTAATGTGCGTCACATACCTTTTAAACAATGTTTTCGACTCTAAATATTGGTGCGATTGCACGTCGTTAGGCAAATATGATCGTTTGTGATCACAAATTTTAGACAATTGGTCACTTTTTGGCTAGATGCAATCAAATTTATTACTTTACTCAAAATTCACGATCTGATTCGTTCGATGATGCACAGGAAATTGATCACAGGGCTATGCACGCGCTGATATCGATAACATTCACCCACGCAGAGGTGCTTAAAAGCAGGCTCAATTAATTACTCTTTGTGAATGGCAATTAATTGGTCCCGTTCGAATTGAAATTGTCAACGCAACGGTTGCAATTATTTGAATATACTATATGCATTGGGTTGCTGCTTAACTTTGAATATGCTCATACCCTCACAAGTTCTGGAGTCCACCAGGCTGGCCTGGTACTTCTTTAGCTTCCTGATGGTTTGCACGATGTGTGGTACGCCATGATGAGGTGATGGGTGCGTGGGTCCCACATATGTAGGCTCACCCCCAACATTTACTTTCCCTTTACTAAATTGTAGTCGCCTCTGTCGTTTATGTCTGGACTGCCCCACACAGTATGATGCGTGTTGGCGTCCGTTCCAAAAATTGGGGCTACCTCCGTAAGCATACCTTTACGACCAGTCTCCTGAATTTTTTTTGGGTGGTGCCTCCTGAAAGTGGCCTCATGCTTATTACCTTCCAGCGCAACGACTGTGAGATCATGATGGCCTGCTCCAACCATGGCAGAGGTGTGACCGCTGATGACACGCTGAGAGGATCGCTCCTCTCTGTGCCCGCCGGTGGCAGCAGTCACGTTTCCTGCCGACGTTCGAACTGACTTCCCAGTTCCAGGTGACTCCTTTGTAACTACCATTGTGATTTTTATGTTAGGAAATCATCCTAAGCGTTTTATACCTTCCGCCAGGTACCTCGAACCATGGCTACGGTCATAGTTACTGTGCCGTGCCGAGGCCATTAGAGAATACTGGGCCTGCAAATAACATAAAGTTTTACCCGTTTACTCCAAAGTAAACTCAATGCCCATTATCTATTACCGTTCTCGTGGAAGGTTCAGTTCGGGGATTTCGCCGAAAAGGTGAAAGGTGGTTAGTAAAAAATTTAATTTCTGATTTTTATAGCAAAGATAATATCAATTATTCCGAAATGTATCTTACAGTTTACGCAAAATTTCTTGTATGCTGTCAGGATAGTCTTCAGTGGAAAGAAAAAAAAATCTGTTTTTAAAAGTACGACTCTTAATTACGTGCCGCTAGCGTAACTACTGGGCAAGCGTCGGAAAATTTGTAAAAAACTCTGTTAATATTTTCATGCGTTTGACTTCAAACTTATTTTTTAAGCTCACTATATTTTACAAGTAAGAATGATTTAGTTGAGAATCCCCGACTAAAAAACTCCCCGTACCCAGGTCAAAAATTTCCGATAGCATCTGCGTACACATACACAAAGACGTACTCACACAAGCGACAGTTTAGGCAAGGCATTTAAAGAATTCCTTCCCGGGACTGTGCGCCAATCTCGGTAAAAGCCATTGGTGCTGCCACAACAGTAGTAGCACCTGGAAACCTTGCGGGAAATGCGCTCTGCCCATTCCCAGAAGTGTGTGGTCTGGTGGAGTAATCTGCATAATGCACCAACTGCCTATTATCGTGGGATGCGACGCTAACGCGCACCACCTCGCTTGAAGTAGTAAGGAAGTCAACACCAGAAGTGATTACTCGATTTTATATCTAGAAATAGAAAATGGATCAGTACGGACTTTTAAAACTAGGGTCAGGGAAGAAATTTTAAACATCACCCTGATAAGACGGACCCTCAAGCCACACATAAAAGGAGAATCCATTTCCGGCAATTGGACAATATTTCACGAAGCGAATATGGATAGTAGAGAACCCACTCGTAATCCTGGAAAAAAGAACTAGGATAAGTACACAGAAACTCTATCGCTCGCGCTACCGAATGATGTATCCCCATATATATATACCATACGCAGATCCAGTTTGTTTCCAATTTCAGATATCTCTCCCCGATCCTCCGCAATTCAATAAAAACGTGTTATACCAACAATTTTAAAGATATAGCTTTGGAATGTATAATACTTTTGCTCATTCTTAATCTACCCTGTTGTACAGCTGGTGTCAAGGAATACCAAATTTTTTTCCTATGATGCATCACGAGTAGTTAGCAAGATCGTTAGCTTTAAGTAATGCACAAGGGCGACAGACAAATAAAACAAAACACAGAAAATCAGCAAATGCATACCAAATTTTCGTCCTATGGATGCATCACATCACTGTAGGTGGACGAAGAAGCGAAAAATCTTCGCTTAAAAAGAGATATGTAAACATATATTCATATACTAGCTGGTAATACCCCGGATTTGCCCGGCGAGATATTTATACGCACTTTAATTATTTTGAATTTGACTACCTTCCTTAACAGAAATACACAAAAATATCGTATCACAATTTTCCCTCCACGTAGGGGTAGGAAACTAAATAGTTAGTTAAGCCAAATGCTTAATGATTTGCTGTGTAGGACTAGGACAAATAATCCTACTCATATGACTTTTCCGCCCGAGGCGCCGGGTGAGCGTAGTTCTTTAAAAAATTTTGTATGACGTTGGAAGAGTAATACTAACATCTACTAACATGGTGCGAAAGTCTGTTTTTTATTTAAGTGAATATTTTTAAAGCAATTAAATCCGAAAATTCTAATGTCTCAAGTTTCGCGGCATAGTTAGCACATGTCGGTACTGTCAAATATCAACCGACCGCTACATGTATCGATAACCGTTTATTATATCGATGCGAATGTGGATGTGTGTGCATGCTGCTGGGTCGACTTACTACATAATAATAATAATAATAATGTTAATTTGTAATAAATCTGCCCAGCAGCATTCACATTCTATTAACTATTAAGGTACATAGGTAGTATAACAAAAATTATTGACTCCAGCAGCAGCGCGCCATCTACCCTAGATCGATAGCAAAGCATAGGCAGAGGCTGAGAGACAAATCCAATATCTGCTGTAATTCTAAAGTTTAGGAGCCCCACATAAAGACTGCATCAAAATTCCTGATATTTGTTTTAAACGACTCGTCTGAAAATTAGAAAACAGATTCCGGCGGCGGAGCAAGACTATTGCCGAAATAATGAATCAAATGCAAATGACAGTTGACCGTTATGTGTATATTGACACGATAATTGATCTATTTTATTGCTTATTGTGTATTATTTTTAATGTTTCTTGTGAAGTGAAAGTTATGAAAGTGTCTTTGAAGCTGATCTAACTTAACAAATAATTTGTCCTTGATTTCCATTTCCCGCCCGTGGCGGCGACGCGGAGTAGATTTTCCACAATCATTTGGCATGTGAAGCCAATTCCCAGAATAAAACTATAAATCCAGAATAAAACTTGTATTGCCTGCAAAGTACCGAGGCTTATGTAATTATGTTTGGAAATTAGTATAAAGACATTCGCATGAATAACGAAACTGCTTAATTCCATACTTCACTCCCCTTTCCGACCGTGGGCGTGTATTTTTAAAACCGTTAGCACATGAGTCGAAATATTTAATGTGAGGTGCATTGAAAATTATTTTCAATAGAAGTGGATGATAAACAGGAGTAGATTTTCCAAGATCATGGGCCACTGTGAATATTGTGTTTCTGTAGAACCTTGAAATTGTGTTTGAAGCCAATCGCATGAAAATTATACAATGTCGAGTGCCAGAGTTTTCCACAAATTTTCCGACCATAGTCCTCAAAACCAATGATACATGTGTCCAATTATTTTACGTGAAGAGCTTTGAAAATGTATTTGAAAGTGATCGGAATAAAATTAGACTTTCGTCCATACAACCTTGAGACGCCCATGTTCCGCCCATAGGGGTGGATTTTCCAAAATCCTAATATGTATCAAATGTCGTGTAGATCTTTGAAAATGAGTTGGAAGCCGATTGGATGGTAAACAAAAATTTTTCATAAAACAGTTTTCTGCGATTTGCCACGCTTGTGTGTACACCTTAGTGTACACCTTCATCATAGATGGAACCCACTGTAATATTTTTAGCATCCTAGCTCTTACGGTTTGAGCTGTGCGATGATTGCCAACCAGTCATTCAGGACGAACTCTTTTATATATAAATGAAATAGATATATTATATAAGCAGTGCGATTTATATATATATATCTTTCACCCAAAATATATATGAATATATATAACATATTTACATATATATATACACATATATTTAGATATATATTGTATGTGAAATTTAATTACCTAGTTCAAGATCTTTTGAAGACAATGCTATTTGACAACCTCTACTGTAATGTCTAAAAAACTAAATAAAATCATACATTCATTAAATATTACTTGTTGCACTAATTTCCATACATATATTAGATATATATTAGTGCGATTGAGATGAAGTTTGGTCAGCATATGTAGAACATAATAAACCTTAATTTGATGAGTTTGGTTACGCTATATTTATAAACAAAAATGTTTTTCATATAAAATCATAGTTGTCGACCGATTGTTCCTATGGGATATAGTGACCCGATCCGGCTGGTTTAAAAATATGTTCAGCCTATACCGAAAACAGATTTTTGCGGCAAGTTTCATAATCATAGCTTTAAAATTGAGCGACAAACTTATATGCCAACAGACGGATTGGCAACAGTTTCTCACTTTGACTACGTATTATTTAATATGTATGGCACATACAGGGGACTGAAACATATCAATCGACGCGTTATGAATTTCCCTACGATAATCTGACAAGGTTCTCAATATCGGGATAGAATTGCAGCCACACGAGCCGATTTACTAATAATAGTCAGTTACTTTCATACAATTTTTAAACGAGCTTGCAATTCTAGGGTAAATGTGACGTACATGCGCAGTGAGAGCCAAAAGTTGCAGACTTCTTGTCATAACCTATGAGCTCTCTCAATCGTGGCCCGAGAGTCACCAGTCAGTCAGGTTAAAAAGTGAGAGAGATTCAGCAATTTCGAATTTTATTAGTCTCTAGGTCGAGCGAGCTAGGAATGGGCTACCCATGTATACTTTGCAGGGTGTTGCCGAAATGCAGGGATAGTATCTATAGTCGAGCACAATCATCCGAAGATATCTTACTTGTTATTATTTACTTCCAGTACCCATAAGATTTTCAAGAGGGGAACTAAAACTGTGCATATGTACATATATGTAAAAGGCAGATTGACGCATCTCCGACCCTATAAAGTATACATACATATATATTCTTGATCGCTATCAATAGCCAAGTTGTTTAATAACTGTCCATCTCTAATTATCTATATCGGAAGCTCTAAGAGCTAGAGACAAGCAAGTAAGAATGCTATACTCGAGTATACCCGACTCCAAAACTCCCTGTACCCAGGTCAAAAATTTCCGATCGAATCTGCGTGCACTTACACATACACACACACCTACACAAAACCGTACACACACAGGCGATACCACACGCGACAGCGCAGGCGAGGCATTTTAAGTCGTGGCTGTGCTTCTTCTTCTTCTTCCCCCATGTTTGCAATGTTTGGTCCTGTATACCATAGACAAATCAAGTTTATATTAAATGTTAGATATTTACACGCATCCCCACAAATCGCTCAAAGCTTTTCACAGCAACAATTTCAATAAAATAGCTTTTGCAATACATGATTCTTTAGTCACTCGTAACCTATTTCGTAAAATTACAAGTCAATTGGTTGAACAAAGAAATTATTCAAGAAACTAGTTTCAGTAGTGCAGAGCGAGGGAAGCAGTAGCTTAGCCACCACTTGAAATAGTCAGCTTGATTTCAGTGTTACTGTGTGTGTACATACATATATGTACGAAGATGTGTTTGGGTATTTCAGAGCTGGGTACACCAGCCACCATATGTATTTAATTAAGAAAAAAACATTAGATTAGACCTATAACTGTGACATTCCGGAAGTTGGTTAACATAAGGTCTGCGATAAGCCGAATGAGATACCGAAACTCAGCGAGATCGATTATAATCAGTAATTATTGTTGGATGACAGCTGTGACAGCACCCAGTGTCGGTCAAAGATCACAATGCGAGTTCTTTACCTTCAGCAACAGGTTGAGTTTCTGTGTATGTACCTACGGTCTGAAGGATAACCAGTTGGATGGCGACTATGACTGCAGTCATTGAATTCGCTCAAGTTGTTAGTTCGGACAGAAAGCAGCCTGTTGTTTTTAAGACTTGCATGGAAAACTACAAATTACGCATACGCGCCGTTGTTCAGCAATAGCAATAAAAACATCGAACAGATAAAGTATCTTAGCGTTTGATGATTACAAAATAAAAGCAGGCGAGCCACAAAAAACTCGACGCAACTAAAGCCAAGTCAAAGTCTAAGTCGACCACCAGTCTCACATGCGTTCGAAATTAGTTTAAGGTGAATTAGATTTTTGCACACACGCAAGCTCCGCAACACACTGTCTGCTTTGCTCTGCATATGACAATTATAAAATTAGTTTCTCTCTTGTTCACTTAAAAAACTGCCAAATCGAAGATGACGTCAAAATTAGCATTATTTGGTGTGTTTTGATCAGTTTTTTTAGATGTTGTAATTTTTCTGATGATTGTCCCGCCTTTCTCATCTACATCTCGATTTGCATACCCACAAAAGGCGCAGACCATAGCTGTCAGCCCCAGTTCATGCACTTTTTACTTACAAACATATATGTATAGAAATTGCATAAACTGAATGTGATTGGCTAATTTAGATATTTAATATAACACCCGAATATACTTAAGTGATAGAAAAGATATTGACGTAAACGTGCGACAGTGTCTGAATTTACCAGGCTATAGAAATAGCACATTTTTAAGTATTATTAATTATTTATTTATATTACTGTATGCTTACAGTTAAAACTTAAGCTACAGGAGATGCAGCCATAACTACTAGGGCTTTCGGCTGAGGCAGTGTATGCTTAACTTAACATAGTTGTATCAGTACTTACTAATAATATAATATATCTATGTGTGTATGTATATACTTATTTGTGGATTGAGTTTAACATATGTATGTCTTAGTCTTATAACAATTTTGTTAGCTTGGCGTTTGTGAGAAAATCGTTGATTTTTAGAATATTTTCTGTAGTTGGGTAGGATAGGAGTGACGTGAGGGAATGGTTTGGGATGTGTATTCTGAGTTTTCGGAATGCTGTGCATTCGTCCAGAATGTGATCAATTGAGATGGTTATGTTGTTGCAGTATTGACAGTTTGTATTGCTATTCTGAAGGAATCTGTGTTTGTTAGTGATCTTTGTTTGCCCGAGTCGGAGTCTGACGGTGTTTGTTGTTGGTTTTCTCGTTAAGTTTCTTAAAGTAGGTGTGTTTAGGTATTAATCGAAGAAGAAGCTATTGTAATTGATGGATTGATACCAAATCGAAGAGTTAGAAATTAAGTTTTGATTTTTGTTTGCTAGGGATTGCTTGATGTGTTTTTTCATGTCGATTCGATTTAGGTTTGGTGTTGTTAGAAGAGGTGAAACTGTTGCTCTTTTAGCTGCTACGTCTGCTAGTTCGTTCCCTTTTATAGCGTGTGGCTTGGTACCCAAAGATTTTTAATCTTCGGGTAGTATTTTGTTGGTAGCTCGCGAATTTTGGTGGCATATAGTGTGTCGTTGTTCATATTTTGAACAGATTTAATAGCAGAGAGAGAAGCAGAGCAAATACATGTTTTATGTGCGTGTGTGATTGCTATTTCTGTAGCTTCAAGAAGAGCGATGATTTCAGCAGTGTAGATAGAGGAGTAGTAGGGTAGCACGGCCATTTTGATGACTTCGTGGTCAGTTGCTATTGCATAGCATATTATTTTATAAGATTTATATACTTCTCCGGCTTCACCCGAGCCAAATCTTTCTAATAAGGTTATTTCTTGTTATGTAGAATTCACCTTCTCATGTTTTTTAAATTCTCAGGACAGTTGAGCAGGAGCATCCCAGGATTTCAGGAGCCAATGTGAGTTATCACTATCATTTATTGTTTATGTAGAGCCCTGGCAATGAGCTTGAAGTTACTCAAAATGTCGATTGCAACCTTTTAACACCATGTTTCTGACCGTGGAAGAGAGTTTTCGAAAAACGGTGAGAATGTTTTCAACTATTTAATGTGAAAGGATTTGATAATGAGTTTGACACCAATCAAACCAGGAACCGTAACGGTTATAAATAATATTTAAAACAACTAAGAATGCTCTAATCGAGTGCACCCGACTACGAAACTCCCTGTACCAAGGTCTACAACTTCCTCACATATCTTCGTACACTTAGAGATACACACAGGCGACAACGAAAGCAAAGTGTTGAATAACTTTCGTGTTTATTATCCGATCGACTTGAAATTTGGACAGTAGATTAAGAGTGAAAAAGTAATAAACATGCCAAATTCCAAAGATATATCTTGCATATTGTTACTGCAAAACGGTTTTTATCGAATAGCGGAGACGTGGAGGGAATATATCGGAGCCAAAGTAAACTTGACCTTCGCCTGCTATGCACGAACCTTCATTCCAAATTTAGTGTCTCTAGCTCTTATAGTTGCTGAGATCGGAGCGTTCATCGGAACAGACGTCTAACATACATTTGCACAGATTTAATACCGCCTTTATAAACATTTTATGGGAACAGGGGGGAAAACATATTGCATTCTACATTGGCAAAAAAAACTCATGAATGAGTTGTACAATCTGATGAATCAAGGTGCAACTGGGCACGTGGTTGACGAGAAATAAACGGTTTGGACGCCAATCAGCGTAAAAATTCTTAAATTTGGATGTACTGATCATCAATAATTCAATGGAAAGATATTTGATAATATAAAGACAGATGTTAAGTTTACATATATAGACGCTGTCCAGCGTCCAGGAAATCTGAACAACGGTCAAAGGATATTAAGTTTAGTGCCGTAAAAAAAAAGGACTAAGCCTAACAAACGGAATACGAGTCTGGTAGACCGCGTCACCAAGAAGGCAACGCGTCTCAGAATTAAGATAAAGGAATTGTCCTCCAGATGTCTGACTCATCCCAATAGAAATGAGCTAATAGACTTTAAGAATATTCTAAATATTCTTATAGTTAGACTTTGGTCTGCTGACTAATCTGGATCTAAAGTACTATGTTTGGGCTGACAATCTACAAGAAATTGAAGTGCTCAAAGTCGGTATAAAGTTCCACGCAACAAAAATCGATAGAAAGCTTGCTGAGCTGCAAGCTATTGCGATCAAGGAATTTCAGAAACCAGAGCCCCCGAAGGTACCACAGTTAAATGAAAATACCAAGGAGTGGCGAAGATTCCCCACATTCTAAATACAGCCATGGATTGTATCTATATCGACAAAGAAGATGCAAATTCTGCTTCGTCAATTTTCTACAGAGGCTCTACAACAATATAAGGACGAAAAATCGCGAAATTCAATTACTAAGCGATGTGCTCAGCTGCATAACGCCGTGGATTCAGTGCAGAAAAGTGGCATCCTCAGTAAAAGTCATGCAGATTCTGCTCCATGAATGGACATGGCATAGTTAAATATAAAAAATTTAAAGGAGCACCACTCCTCAAATGATCGGAGAGTGTCCGGAAAAATCACTTATGCTTCTGTTGCCTTGGTGCCAACAACATGATGGACTCCATAAAAGATTGGAGATGTCAAGAGTGTAACAAGCACCACAACAGCTTGTTACACGAGGAAGCAAACAACGAAAATGTAAATTACCTCATTCAAAACGAAATGCGGTAAAGGCAACTTATAATAAATTCATAGTTGTATAGAATTAACAAATTCGCAATATTTGTATATACTATCAAAGTATTTTCTGTCATGCGGCTTAAAGCCTATATATTTATTTAATTATTTATCCCCATACTTAAATAAAACTTGAAAATTGTTCTTTTGCTCTATAAATGTAATATAATTTAAGAATTGTAGGTGATGAGTAAATTATATGAGTAAATTTTATAATCTAACCGTATCTAAATCTAAATTGCCCCATGTAGTGTTCAGCCTACAGATGAACTTGGCATTCGGTGCTCACATAGTTTGCATCTATGCGTATAGGGGATTCGGAGGTCGTGCACTTCTAGCTTTGCTCTGTGCTATGCTCGTCGGATGTGGCGTGGGTTGTTTCCTACTCCCTCTATATGACGTACCGTTAACACTTTAATAAGGTTAAGTGCACTATCAGAAAGCTATAATGATTGGTCAAAGTTTGGTAATCCTGGGCTGTACCCACGTACAGAAACAAATAAGCAGTTGGTCAGTTAGCACCTAGGGTGACTAAGGTGTAAATTGTCTCCCTATTCTCTACCCTCCCAACCTTGGTAACTCAGTGAAATTCGGTGGTTACCCCTTTATATAGATTTCATTTATTCATTTAAAGTTCAAAACATAGTGTGACTCGTTCATTCAGTTGATCTGGTAACAGACCTTAACAAAATCTCTACTCAATCATATTTAAATCGAAATTTGACAACTTAATATTTCATTCTTAGTTACATGATCTCTACGAGAATTCATAATGCACTAGCGATTTGCAAAATCAAAGGAATTTATCCTACAGTATCAATTCTAACGTTCTAACTATATGTACATTTTCTATAAGAGCGATATAACCGTTTAAACGTACCAAACATAACAATCTTGCTATACGCAAGTCGTACTCACTGATCATTTAACAAAGCGTTGCAAATACAAAATCAATCCGTTGTTGCTCCTTCGCTGGGCCCATTGAAGTTACAGCTGACGTGTTGCATTATCTCTGTGTGTAAAAGAACTTATTTAAGCGGAAATATCGCACTAAAGATTACAATTTCATGTACTTATACTTTGTGCGTAATAAAGTATTTTATCCAACAATTTAACTTACAAGAATATTTAATTCATGTACAAAATTAATTTTAATTCAACTTTCAAATATTACATTCTATTTGCTTTGGCTATATATCTTCAAACTCGTTACGCACAAAAACTTACGAGATCAACATAATCTCAACAGCTGTTCGCTGTTAAAATAGGTCAACGCTGTTCATGGTCGAATTGCACGCTCAACAGCAAAATACACTCAAATTCTCACTCGCTAGTTTCGAGCTGAGAGTTTTGCGCTGTACGGTGCTGTAGCGGCTGCTGTTACTTGTGAAGCGCTCTGTTAGCCAATGCTGTTAAAACAGGAGTGCTGCCAGATCCGCTGTTGTTATACCCTCTCCTTCTTCCTTAAACGTGCGGGGCATATACGCACTGCCGCGAGATATGTGCTTGCAGGAAAATACTTGTTCGAACAATCCACCAATTTCCTTAAGTAAATTTGCATACATGCAAAAATGGTCTACGTGACAAAATTATTTCCAATATATCAGCTATTGGAAATATTCAAACGGGACTATCTCGCGATTATCGCTTATTCCTTTTTCCTACGCTCGCGCTCGCTCTTGGGAAAGGCTACGCTTGCATGCCTGTGTGAGTGAGCGAAGCTCTATTGAGAGCGATCCCACTGAGAGCGGCAATATGAGTGAAATGTTAGCGAGCAGATATTTTGTGACAGAGTGCGAATTTACCAGAATAACGAAAAAAGGGAATTTCTGCACAACAAAATGTAATTATTCGACTCAGGCTTAACAGCTGGTCCCTACACCCAATCAACGGACAGGGCAAGATACACTGTTGGCCACAGCGGTGATCAATGTTAAAGTGATCAATGGTAGTGGCAACTCCGAGTAATTTCGAGTACTCATAGATGGAGGTTCGCAACGCACGCTGATCTCTGAAGAGGTAGCAACTACTAAGGCTGCAGAAGATTAGGGAGACGGTAGAAATGCAAAGCATCGCGAGAGGCATTGAGCAGTCAAGAAACATCATAAAATTGGAGATCACCCCGTTGAAAGGGGGCAACGAGAAAGGCGCTTGTGCTTTTTAAACTTCAACGAGCTTTGCCGAGCAAAAATATCGATATAGATATTAATAAAGACTGGAACAAATGCGCTCCGACGGATCCCAATATTAACATGGCCAGTAGAATCGACAAGATAATTGGTGCCGACTTGTTTCATTTTATTATGATGGCACAAGTCAAAAATAATGGAAAACTTGGACAAAAGACGAGATTTGGCGGGATATTTGCTGGAAATATTCCTTGAGTGCCGACAAAGAGGACTCTGACAGCAGCTAAAATTTTAAACATTGATGACTTGGAGCGTTTCTGGGAACTGGAGAAAGGAGATGACGAAGAAACAAATATACGTTGTGAGATACAGATGGACAACTTATTGTCGCGATTCCATTTCGTAGCGAGTTTGATTTGGGTCACAAGCAAGCAGTAGCAAGGATACTGCAAATTGAAAAGAAATTCATAAAAAACAAAATCATCTTTAACCAGAACAAAGCCTTCATGAGGGAGTATCTGCAGCTTGGCCACATGGTGGCAGCGAACACAACGGGTCAAGGCAAATACTACATGACGTACCAAGCGTTTTTACACCCTGTACCCATAAAATGGATAAAAGGGGTATTGGATTTGTGCAAAAGTATGTAACAGGCAGAAGGAGACATCTCCGACCCTATAAAGTATATATATGCTTGATGAATATCAAAAGAGATTTCGATTTGGCCATGTCCATCTGTCCGGATGAACGCGTTGATCTCAACAACTATAAGAGCTAGAGACACCAAATTCGGAATGTAGGTTCGTGTATACCATACGCGATCAAGTTTGTTTTCGATCTCAGATATCTCTCCTCGTGCTCTCGCAATTCGATAAAAATGTTTTTGTTTTTGGATTTGCCATGAATAATACTTTAGTCACTCTTAACGTACTGTCATTTCAAGTCGATCGGATAATAAACACGGAAGTTATTTAATAAACAAGATTCAGTACCATGGCGCGGGGGGAAGAAGCAGCACAGACGCCACTTTAAATAACTTGCTGTCGCTTGTGCTGTGTATGTATGTATGTGTCTTTGTGTATGTGTAAGTGTAGGAAGATGCTATCGGAAATGACCTGGGTACAGGGAGTTTTGTAGTTAGGTATGCTCAACTATAGCATTCTTACTTGTTTAGACTGGGCAGCCTAACCACAAAACTAAGTATGCCTTTGACGCCTCAGCGAAAACTACCAATAGATGTAGCCTAAACGACGCAATGTTAATGGGTCCTAAAATTCAAAGGGACATTTTTGACATTCTAACAAGTTGGCGAATGTGGCAATACGTAATAACAGTATATGTGGAATAAAAGTATCGCCAAAATATGTCAGGAGTATCATTACATTGTATGGAGAGAAACCACAGAGGACTAGTTAAAAGAATACAAACTAACGACAGTGACATACAGAACATTTTCAGCACAGCAGCTCTGCATCGATGTTCTCCAGAAAATAAGAGCCATCATTGACAAAGGTGGAATGCATTTTTAAAAAAATGGGTATCCAACGATAATTGCTTCCATAACAGATGGAGATAAGGCTGGGAAGATGGGCATAACAAAAGACGAGTCATTAAAAACGTTGGGTCTGCACCGAAATCCAACAAAAGAAGACTTTACATTTAGCGTCAACATGTCGCAATTAGTTCGTATTTGGAAGCGATCAGTGCTGTCCCAATTGGCAATTACATTTAACCCGCTGGGATGGCTTACACCGGTAATGTTTCATGAAGCAGCTATGGAAAATGTCCCTCTCTTTGGATGTTGAACTCAATGAGGATTCGTCACATATTTGTCATGAATTTGCTATTGAGCTTGTTGAAAGTTACTTGTGTGTGTAGACTAGCTACCGCGTGTTCGATCAAGAACGCGTAACCACCAGAGAAAACGAAATATCAAACTAAGCGAGAACCACGTCTTATCGGTTTGAGTTGCTTTAATACAGTGAAGTCTGCATGACTTACGAACTAATGACAATGTGTAAATTAACCTAACGGAATCAATCAGCTGTTATACATACAAGTTGTTCTTAACCCTATAATGATAATGTTCCAACAAACTCCGGCTCAACTCGGATGTATAAACTCAATTACAATTCAGTTACATTTCAAAACTTAATATTCATTAATTTACAGCAATGTCCATGCTTCTCCTTGGTTAAGGCTTTGGTTAAGATGTCAGCGACGTTTTCCGTTGTGGGGACATATTCGATCGTGATCTCCTTACCCTCGTACTTGGAACCGTATGTCTATGTGTTTGCTCCGTTTGTGTACCATTGGATTCCTGACTATAGCCAATGCTGCCTGATTGTCAGATCGTAGTGTTGTTGCTGATGCGACATACTTCCAAAAACCCAATTCAGAAAGTAAACTGCGCTGGAACGCAATTTCCTTGGTCCCTTGGCACATGGCAATGTATTCGGCCTCCATTGAGCTTAGAGCCACCACATTTTACTTCTTTGCCTCCCATGCCACAGGTGCTCCAGCGAACATAACGATGTAGCCACTATATGACTTTCGGTCAAACGATTCTGATCCCCAGTCTGCATCTGTATAAGAAACAAAATTTTCACATTTAGTACCAAAATTAGTTATACCTTTTGTTGCGCCTTTTAAATATCGCAAGACGTGCTTTGCCGCTGTGAAATGTTCCTTATGAGGATGATTGTTGTACTGAGACAACCTCGATACTGTATGTGCTATATCTGGCCTCGACACCATTGCCAAATAGTTAAGTGCGCCAATTAGTGATTGGTATTTCGTGACGTCATCTACACTACAGCAACTGTTGTCCGTGCACTTCTGCAACACAGTGCCCATGGCAAACGGTGTAAACGCCGGTTTACATTCCTCCATATGCCAATCTGTCAATAATTTTTGTGTGTACCGATGCGGGTGAATATGTCACCCTGTAAACCATCTCGCTCGATTTCTATTCCCAAATAGAATTTAACTGCTCCTTTATCGACTGCTTCAACATGCTCGTTCAATGCTTTTATTGTCGCCAACATATTGGTATTGGTATGATTTGAACATGCAATTAACATATCATCCACATATAACGCAATTATATTGATATCGCCATCTGCATTGCCCTTGATGTATACACAGCTATCCGTCAAACACTGCGTGAACCCAATTTCAGCTAGTACTCCAGATATTTTCGTGTTCCATTCGTGACCTGCTTGTTTTAAGCCAAAAATAGATTTTTTCAGCTTACAAACTGCATTCGGCCTATGCTGGTCAACAAACAACTCTGGCTGTCCCATGTATACGTCTTCCTGCAATCTTCCGTTCAGATACGCCGCCACGATATCAATGTGATTGACCAATAATTTGAACTGCGCCGCCCGACCTAATATTAACCTTATGGTCGGATATCGTACTACTGGTGCATATGTCTCCGTGTAGTCTATATTGAATCTTTGTGCACACCCTTGTGCCACTAGCCGCGCCTTGTACTTTTCAATACTGCCGTCAGCATTTCGCTTAGTAGTAAATATCCATTTACTGCCTATAATGTTGAACTGCTTGTCGTCGTCGACAAGCTCCCATGTACAATTTTTCAGAAGAGTCTGATACTCTACATTCATAGCCTTTCGCCAATTTTCTCTATTTTCGCTTTCCAGTGCCTCATGTACCGTGCAACGCGGATCCTAGCGTTGCAAACCTCCAATTGGTTTAGTGTATGTGGAACCACGTAAAGCTTTCGTGGCCTGCCAGGCTGGCCTGTTCGAAGATATGTCGGCCGACCTCGCTTACGCATAGGCAAAATTACCTCATCTTCATCCAAAACTAATTATTTTACCAACAGATAAGAAATTGTTGTTTAATTCTGGCACAAATAATACGTCACGTAGCAAAATGTCACTGCCTAACTGTGATTTAATTTTTACATTACCTACGCCTTGTGCTTTGACTTTATCACCTGATGCCAACATTATACTCTCGTTGCTCTCTTTTAATTTTTCGAAGTATGTTCTCTCTCTGCACATGTGGGATGAAGCGCCACTATCCAAAATCCAGTCGTCGTTACTATTTTCTAATTTCTGACTGTACGCGCTCATTGCCGTGTTTCTTTCGCGTCTTTCGTTTTTACATTGCGCTCTCATATGACCGCGCTTACCGCATGCAAAACATTTTATGCCGCGTCTCCGTTCATTATCAGAATCTTCACCATGTACCCGAGCAGATTTTTTATGATATCTCTTCATTCCTATTGCTGAAAATATTTGCTCCGCTCCACCTGCATTTATTTGCTGCCCTTTATCGCCTCTTCGGTGTTCCTCTTCCAATATTTTGACCTTCAATTGACTTAGAGTCGGTAGCTGTTCCCTACATTCCATTGCTACAACAAAATTTTCCATGTCGTCCGGCAAACTACATAGCAGCAAAATTGAAAGTAAATCATCTGGAACCTTGACGTCGATCTCATTCAAATTTTCCGCAATACCGCAAAATTTGTTCACTTGAGGGGCAACTTTATCATCGCTTTTAATTTGGAACCCTTTCAACTGTTTAAATAAGCTTACTTTTCTTGCTGGCCCTTTAGCAAAATAAATTTCCTGTAGCTTAAGCCAGGCCTGTTCAGCCGTACTACATCTTCTGATATGAATAAGCTCACTTGGCTTCACGCACATAATTATAGCAGCATTATAGTCATTCCTAGGCCATAGCAGTCTTTCTGCTGCACTTAGTGATTCCTCATTTCCAGTAATCCAACGTAATCAATAGACTCTTCATTTGAAGTGACCAACTTTCGTAGTTGTCCTCTGATAATTTTTCTATATTCATTATTCCGTTTGACATTTTTGTTTAATGAAATTGACTGTATTTTATTCAAATTTGTCTCTTTTATGCACTACCGCGAGTTTGGGTACCGTGCAACTGCAACTTTCCAATTTTTTTCGACCAACGAAAAATAGTCTTACCGAATTATTTTCGACAACCGAACATCTATGCACTACCGCAAGTTTGGGTACCGTGCCAACGTATTATATTCCTCCGAACTTTATGTTTGAGTTAAACACTCTCGGATTATTCCCGGATCAGTGGTTTCGCGTGGTTGAGCACCTGGGCCCATAACCTTTGTTGAAAGTTACTTGTGTGTGTAGACTAGCTACCGCGTGTTCGATCAAGAACGCGTAACCACCAGAGAAAACGAAATATCAAACTAAGCGAGAACCACGTCTTATCGGTTTGAGTTGCTTTAATACAGTGAAGTCTGCATGACTTACGAACTAATGACAATGTGTAAATTAACCTAACCGAATCAATCAGCTGTTATACATACAAGTTGTTCTTAACCCTATAATGATAATGTTCCAACAGAGCTGCCAGCCTTGACAAAAATCAGGATACCACGTTGGACTGAAAGCACATGCATTTTGTGACGCTTCAGAGAAAGCATATGCTGCCGTGGTATAAACAAAAGTGTGACAGCAAAGTCACTTCGCTGGCAGACAGAAGAAAAGTAAATCCGATCAAAAATAGGAAAACCGTCCCAAAATTAGAGCTGTGTGCAGCTAAACTTCAAGTGCGACTACTATCAAGAATCTCGTCAACACTGGGATGTCAAGAAAAGCTTAACGGGTGGAGCGACTCACAAATTGCAATTGTCTGGATATTAAATAATCGAAGCAAAGACAAATTTGTAAGAACCGGAGTGGACGATACTATAAAGCATCTACCATAGGTACATAAAATTAAAAGAAAGCCCGGCAGATATAGCTTCAAGAGGGATCTCACTAAAAAAGCTTGAAAATAATTCAATCTGATGGTATTGGCCACAATGATTAGCGCAGCCTGCCTGCAAGAGGCCAGTACTATCGTGAAAGAGAACCAGTGATAGTATTAATATTATTTAATGGAAGCAATCCGTTTGTTCCATTACTATCAAAATATTCTAATTTGAAAGAATATAATATGGAAAGCTTCATGCAAAAAGGCAAAGCTGATGGTAATAAAACTTCAACAACAGTTAGATAGGGAAAGTAGATATGTACGTCAATTACAAGGCAAAGGCCGATTGGAAACAAAGAACAAAATACTGCCGCTTCTGGACGACGAGGAAATATTTCGAGTTGGAAGTCGACTGCAGAATTCAACGTTGCCATACACAGCGAAGCACCCGATCATCCTCGGAAAGTCACATGAGGCTTGGCTACTGGTGGATAAGGCCCACAAGACAAACCTTCACGGTGGGATGAGAATACAAATCATTGGAAACCTACCCGCAAGCAGAGTAACGTGTCAGTTTCCATTTTATGTGACAGGTATTGATTACACTGGACCGTTTCAAATAACATGCACTTAAGGACGAGGACAGAAAACACAGAAGGGATATGTTTGTATTCTCATATAAATGGCGACCAAAGCGATACCAATACTATTCGAAGAAGCATACAGAGCTGCAAGCCTAATAAAACTGTTGTTAGCCTATTAATGATGTTTTAAGTGGCGACTGCAGTCGTAATACCCAACCAAAATACTTAAATGCTAAACAAAATGAGCTAGAAAGAGAACCAGCAATATTTGTAGAAAATGTTGGAAAAGTGAAGAGGCATCGTCAAGCTGGGACTTCTTATTGTAAAAATCCAGACAAAATTTTAATGAAGTTTGAGTAAGAATGCATGGCGATTACAACAAGAGTCGGGCAACAGTTAAATTCAATAGATGACAACAAACACAAGGTACAACTAGGCGACTTGTACACTTATACGTCCAGTGGACATGCATCGCTAGAACTAGTAACAGTGAAAGTAATGGTTCCTGAGATTTACGCACGAATAGGATACCTTTAGAATGGACGACTGCTCGCAAAGAATTACATTTTTTAGTAATAAATGCAACAACGCAAGGACAAATGCAAATACAAACCAAATATAATCTCTGTTCGGGCAAATTATGGCAATGGATTTTTACTGCAGTACCCATAAAATCCAAAAATTTTTGATGCAGATTTTTCCAGGGGATCAACATTAGTCAACATTAACATTAGTGCCAAATTTGGCGACTCTAGTTATGAAACTGTCGATCTTGACACTTTATAAATTGACGATATACACCAACATGTGTACCAAATTTGGTTGCTCTAGCTTAAAGATAAAGGGGAAAAAATTGGGTTCATACGGACAGACGGACATTTCGCAAACCCAATATACTATTTTTCCTTTCGGGAACATAGTATAATGAGCCGGATGAGCAATGGGCTGGGCACCCCAGCTATAAGCTTTTTATATTCTTGATAAGTATAAAAAAAAAACGATTTAGCTATGTCCGTGTGTCTGTCCGTAATATCGCATCGATCTCAGCAATAACCTATAAGAGCTAGATATACCAATTTCGAAATGTAGGTACCTGTATCCCAACGCAGATCAAGTTCATTTCCGATTGCAGATATCTCTCTCCGCACCGCCGCAATTTAAAAAAAAAAAGCTTCTTGGGTCACTCTTAATCTACTGTCCAAATTTCAAGTCGATCGGATAAAATACACGGAAGTTATTCACGAAAGAAGATTTAGTGCTGCTATGAGGGTGGTGAATGGGGGAAGAAGAACTATTGTATGAAACTTTTTTGTTTACCATCCAATCGGGCTCAAACTCATTTTCAAAGATCTACACGAAAATTTATTTGACACATATTTCACCGATTTTGGAAAATCCAGCCCTAATGGCGGAACTTATTTTGAAACTAATTTTTAAGGCACCAGACATTAAATAATTCAACACATGTACTATGAGTTTTGAGAAAAGCACGTGGCTTCATACTAATTTCTAAATATAAATACAAAAGCATTGGTACTTTGCGGGCAATACAACCGTCGGAAAACAGTTGGTAAGTTTTAATCTGGATTCTTAGTACACTAGTTTGCAAAATCAAAAATTTTGCAAAAAATTTGGAAAGTAAATTTTAGTGTGATTTTCTTAAGGACTTTGGCCCACTGAACACGATATGGCACTTATTTTCATGGAAGCGTTTTTGGAATATTAATTTTAATTAAATTTTTTGAAGTTGCTCCAACATTTTTGAATATAATACCATTTATATTTTAGCGATTTCGCCAAATAAGCACTCAAATTAAAGGTAAATAAACCCTCGAAAGCTCACATATCTTCCTGGAAAAAATTGAAACCGTAAAAATAAATTTATAATATATTTTTACGATTCCTTTTTTTTCCAGGCCGATATGTGAGCTTTCAAACTCAAAAATACCTTATTTTCGAAGCTTTGGGAATCGCTAGCATCTCAACTACAAAACCGATCTTAATAGTGTATTAAAAAAAGATGTAGAGGGTTTATTTACCTTTAATTTGAGTGCTTGTTTGGCCAAATCGGTAAAATAGAAATGGAATTATATTCAAAAATTTTGGAGCAACTTCGAAAATACGAAAAAAAAAATAATATTTCGAAAACGCTTCCATGAAAAAAATTTTAAGTGCCATATTCGAGTTCAGTGGGCCAAAGTCCTTAAGTACATCACACTGAGATTTACTTTGCACAATGGCTGTAAACTGTAAATGCCAAATGATTTTGGAAAATCTACTCCGCGTCGCCACGGGCGGATTATGGAAGTCAAGGACTAATGAGTGGGATAAATTGTTGTTTTGCTTCAAAGACATTTTCATAGCCCTACACAAAAAAACATTAGTCATGTGGCTCAACTATTAAGATGTATTTCTTACGGTTGACGAAAGTAGTCAAATTCAAAAAAATTCACTTTCATCTAAATATTTCCCCGGGCAAGGCCGGAACATTACCTGCTAGTCTAATTATAAATTAATAATATTTTAATATGATTTTTGAAGATAGAATTATATCCAAACGGTTCTCTCGATTCTTCATTTCGTTACTTTAATTAAAAGATGATGCGATTCTAAATCGAATGATATAAAACCATGTAACTTTAATTTGACTGTATCTTAAAAAAAAAATGTGTTGAACCACTATTTACTTCCTGTGCCCATAAAAGGGGGGTAGTATATCTATATATATAAAAGAGTTCGTGCTGACTGACTGACTGACTGACTGACTGACTGACTGACTGACTCACTAATTGATTGGCAATCATCGCACAGCCCAAACCATAAGAGCTAGGATGCTGAAATTTTCACAGTAGGTTCCATCTATGATGAAAGTGCACACTAAGACGGGATTTTGGAAAATTCCACCCACAAGCGTGGAAAATCGCGGAAAGCTGTTGTATGAAACTTTTTTGTTTACCATCCAATCAGGTTCAAACTCATTTTCAGACATCTACACAAAAATTCATTTGACACATATTTCACCGATTTTGGAAAATCCACTTCCATGGGTGGAAAATGGGGGTCTCAAGGTTGTATGGGCGAAAGTCTAATTTTATTCCGACCACCTTCAAATTCATTTTCAAAGCTCTTCACGTAAAATAATTCGACACGTGTATCAGCGATTTTGGGAAATTCGACCACATGGTCGGAAAATCGGTGGAAAAGTCTGGCATTTGACATTTATAATTTTCATGCGATTGGCTTCAAACTCATTTTCAAGGTTCCATGGGCAAAAATAATATTCGCGGTGGTCAAAGATTTTGGAAAATCTACTCCCAAAGTCGGAAAATTCGTGGAAAACTGTTGTATGAAACTTTTTTGATTATCGTCCGATTGACTTCAAACTCATTTTCAAAGCTCTTCACATTAAATAATTTGACACGTGTATCAGCGATTTTGGGAAATTCAGCTCCATGGTCGGAAAATCGGTGGAAAAGTCTGGCATTCGACATTTTTAATTTTCATGCGATTGGCTTCAAACTCATTTTCAAGGTTCTATGGAAAAAAATAATAGGCCCAAAGCCGGAAAATTCACGGAAAACTGTTGTATGAATTTTGTTTTTATTATGTTCCAATTGACTTCAAACTTCTGTTTATCATTCAATAATTTTGAAACTAATTTTCAAAGCACCTTACATTAAATAATTCGTCACTTGTGCTACCGGTTTTGAAAAATATAAATAAATACTAAAACCTCGGTACTTTGCAGGCAATACAACGGGCGGAAATGAGTTGAAAAGATTTAATCTGGATTCTTAGTATTATTCTTGAAATTGGCTTAAAATGCCAAATGATTTTGGAAAATCTACTCCGTGTCGCCACGGGCGGGAAATGGAAGTCAAGGACAAATGAGTCGGACATTTTTTTGTTGTTTTTTTTTTTTCAAAGACATTTTTACATAGCCCTACACTGAAAACATTAGTCACGTGGCTCAACTATTTAGTTGTATATCTTACGGTTGACGAAAGCAGTCAAATTCAAGAAAAAAATGCATTTTCATCTAAATATTTCCCCAGGCAAGGCCGGGATATTACCTGCTAGTAAAATATATATTTGTTATTTTTATCAGTATCAATAGCCGCATTGATCTAGCCCTGTTCGTCTGTATAAACGTGTCGATCTCAGACGTTTTAAGTGCTGGAGACACCCAATTAGGAATGTAGGTTAATGATCAAGATTGTTTCAGATTACCGATATCTCGCCAGCAGCCCTGCAATTCGACTAAAACCTTTTATAGCAACAATTTTAAAGTTATAGCTTTGAAATTTGACTTATTTTGCACTCAAGTCACCCTTAATCTACTGTGCTAAAGTCAAGTCGAGTAGATAATAAACACGGAAGTTACTTACGAAACGAGATTCATAAAAATTGAGTTATATAAAATCTTTTTTGTTTGTGAATTTTGACCAATCTCATGAAATCGAGGTTTCATCATGTTTTGTACAACAGGCCGACCGAATTTGGTTCAATTCGAACTACTATATCAAGTAGCAGTTATAATAACAGTCAGACTAAAATGGAGATTTTGTTTGTAAAACTCCTTGTTTATACAGATTTTATTATCCGATCTCAGCAATTGCTAGTTTTATTATATGGTTTGTTAGTTATATAAAAATCACACCACAATATTGTATTCTTATTATCTTATGCTACATAAAATGTATTATTATAATTGACCATCGCCTACAGTCTTAAATCATATTACAATTATAGAGCAAAAGAACAATTTTCAAGTTACATTTAAGTATGGGGATAAATAATTAAATAAATTCACAGGCTTGGCTTTTCACACCCTTAAAGCTAAAACAACCAAACTTGGTACACATGTTGGCGTATACCCTCAAATAAATAAGTGTCAAGATCTGAGCAAAATCTATATCTCCCACATCTGTACAGGTAGAGTCATCAAATTTGAAATACAGACTTCTGAACCCACAAATAACCAAATTATACAGGACTGGGAACCGAGTATTTTGAGTCGGGTGCGTCCGACTGCAACGTTCTTACTTGTTTTACTTTGTAAGAATCATATCTTCTTCTCGAAACAACATAATTTAAAGGCTTAAAAGGCATATTTAAACAATTATCTATATACTACATATATAAAAGAGTACATGCTGACCGACTGACTGATTGGCAATCATCGCACAGCCCAAACCTTAAGAGCTAGGATACTGAAATTTTCACAGTAGGTTCCATCTATGATGAAAGTGCGCACTAAGATGGGATTTTGGAAAATTCCACCCACAAGCGTGGAAAATCGCGGAAAACTGTTGTATGAAACTTTTTTGATTATTGACCGATTGGCTTCAAACTCATTTTCAAAGCTCCACACATAAAATAATTTGACACGTGTATCAGCGATATTGGAAAATTCAGCCCTATGGTCGGAAAATCGGTGGAAAACTCTGGCATTCGTCATTTTTAATTTTCATGCGATTGGCTTCAAACTCATTTTCAAAGTTCTACACAAAGACAGAATAGGCGTGGTGGTCAAAGATTTTGGAATTTAGCGATTTTGGAATTAGCGAAAAACTTTGGCATTTGACATTTTTAACTTTTATGTGATTGGCTTCAAACTATTTTTCATGGATCTACCAAACACATAATGGGCGCGGTGTCCAAAGATTTTCGAAAATCTATCCCCAAAGTCGGAAAATTCGCGGAAAACTGCTGTATAAAACTTTTTTGATTGTCGTTCGATTGACTTCAAACTCATTTTACAAACTAATTTTCAAAGCACCTCACATTTAATAATTCGACACATGTGCCACTGGTTTTAAAATTTGCATGCCCAAGGAAAAGGGATGGAGTTCGGAATTCAGCATTTTCGTTTTCATACGAATGGCTTCATACTAATTTGTATATATTAATAAGAAATCCTCGGTACTTTGCAGACAATACAATGGGCGGAAAATTGTTGGAAAGCTTTAGTCTGAACTCTTAGTATTATTGTTGGTAATGGCTTAAAATGCCATATGATTTTTAAAAATCCATTCCTACGCGTCGCCACGGGCGGGAAATGGATGTCAAAGTCATATGAGTGGGATTATTTGATTAGTAAGATCGGCTTCAAAGACATTTTCATAGCCCTTCACAAGAAACATTAGTCACGTGGCTCAACTATTTAGTTTCCTACCCCCACGGGAGGGAATACTGTGATACGCTATTTATGTGTATTGTGTAATGCACCTTCATCTAAATATTTCGCCGGGCAAGGCCGGAGTATTACCGGCTAGTATTCTATAAATTGCTACCATAGGTACAAGCGTTCGAAAATTGGGATTTTGTACCAAAAACATTGCTAGACAATTTTTTTACAACAATATATGATATCGTGGTGTGATTTTGACAAAAATTGGTCAGTTAGTATTAAAAATAATTACTTCGATTTATGTATGTCAGGATATTCTTAAGGACACAAAGCACTTTTTCCTACAACTTAACTTTTGACCAATTTTTCCTATGGCATATATTTGATGTAGTGGTCTGATTTTGACGATATTTACTCAGCTTATTTGGAGCAATAGTATCTTAATTCGATAAATAGGTTTGCTTAGATATTTTCAGAAACAAACAATCTTGTAATACAACTCAATATGTTATCGATTGCTCCTATTGTAGACGTATAATACTGTGATTCGAATTTTTTCAAATTTGCTCAGTTTGTTAAACTACTATACTATACTCCATTAACAAGTAATATGACAAAACATGTGCTGAGGAAATTTTTGAACAAGCGACGCTTGATGTCAAAAGTCTGATTATTGTATAAAGAACAACTAAGAATGCTCTAGTCGAACATACCCAACTATGAGACAATCCATTTGTGAAATTCCCAAAAATATTTTCGTTCACAAACACATATGTACATGTATGTAAGCATCAAGCCATTAAGCGGCATTGTAAGCAAACAGAGGATTTCAAATGGCGGTTGCGATGCTGCAGGTTCCCGTTTTAAAGATACCCGCTAAGTGGGAAGTTTGTCACTGATCTTTGAGGAAAAGTCAAGATAGGAGTGTAACAAAATGGATGCTATGATATGAACTTATAGCTAATGTTGTAACCTGGTGTAATTAAATTTATGAGTAATAAATGTACAAGTGCCATACAAATTAAAGAGATAGGTACAGCTGCATAAATTGTGTAACCCTAATCCTGCCTACGGCCTACTGCAAGTCTTACCAACTGCCAGAGTAACAAAGTGCGTTGTTGCAGTCATGAAGCGGAAATTACAATGAGTTGGAAAGAGACACAAAAAAAATTCGCAAATTTTGCACTCAGCAAGCGGCTGCTATTCCACTCAAAAATACGGCTCAAACTCACCTTTGGCTTTGACTCACTTTCGATTTTAATTTTTGAGCGCGCCGTCACAGTCAAGGCGTTAAGCGTCTGACGCCAACAGCAGCGACCTCAACAATTGCTCAGAAACTTTACGTCTGCTGCGCAGCAGCTAAGCGTCTACTGGTGTTCGCTGCTCTCTGCTCGCTGCTGGCATTGCAGCCACTTGTACGCTTCGCCGCTTTGCTCGAGCTTTAGTCGCTAGTGTATAATAAAATCACGTTAGTAATCAATTGTAAGCCCACCAGACAAGACCGCATAGCCAGTCGCCGAAAGGTCCATACACTTAAAAAAAAAACGAAAAGTATATTTCAAAAAAACCCATACCTACATATATATCTAAACAACAACTAAACCAAAGCGTTTACGTATTCGTCGCCGAAGTTCCCAGTCGCCATCGCATTAAAAGTGAGGATATTCTACTAGTTATACATACATACACATACCTAACTCTACTTAGTGGCGGGAATTCACTATTAATATTTTTTGCATTACGTTAAGCCAACAACACCAGCTAATGCAAATAGCAACAGCATCAAATAACAGCCAACAATTTTTGCAATAGACGCAAAATTACGCAAGTTGTGCACTGCAAAAAAAAAAAAAAAAACATCAAATAAAGCCAAAGCAACAGCACCAAAGCAATCTTAAAAGAATACATAGATATTTTTTTTAACAATGTATACAATATTTTTTGTTCGTTTTGACTTTGACTAGATATATATATATATATATACATATATATATATATATATATATATATATATATATATATATATTCTTTTTTTTTGTGTGTGTGATGTGATTAATTGTTGATGGAAACCAAAAAATTTACGCGTGTGTTGCACTGTTTTTTTTTTTTTTGTGAAATCAAGTTAAGTTTTCAGAAATTTCAAAGCATTGTACCATACAATACCAATAATTTAGGGTATTACAATTTGTGTAGTGTACCCGTTTGTACAAGGCAGAGGGTAGCATCAACGACCCTTTGAGGGTCAAGAATATATACTGCATAATTCTTGATCAGCATCAACAGCCGTGTCATTCTAGCTATATACGTTCATCTCAGATCTTGAAACTCCCACTTTGGTATGTACATAAGATCTATCATTAGCAGATCAATATTCATCCAAATTTTGGACTTTCTCCGTACCCTTGCAGGGATTTAAGTAAATATTATTTAGAATTCTCTTATGAAGCCTCTACATTTTAAATTGATCGAATAATATAAAAAGATTTTATTCATAAGTCTTTTGTCGTTAATGAGGAAAAGAAGAAGGCATCAACGCTGCCATAAATTGAATAGTTTTCATATAAATTTATTTCATATTTCATATTCATATTAAATCTTCTAGATAGATGTGGTTGTACTGTGACCTATAAGATATAGTGAACCAAAACCTCTTCTGAACCAAAACTCCTCCAACGGCGGGTGAATTCTCATTGAATTAAAGTTTCTTTATAGAAAACAATTTTATCTACAATAGTACATAATTATTAGCACATCACGAGCTTAAAAGGTCGAACTTTAACTAGTATTTGCATTTAGCTTCTCCCAGTAGTAGTTTCAATATACACAGGTATTCATTACAAATAAATAAAATATACTAGTTGTGCAATAATAGGTAACAGTCTTAAGGGGGAATTTTCGACCTTATAAAATATACATATTCTTGATCAATGGTCAGTATCAATGATGTAACTCTGTCCGTTTGTCGGTCCGACCGGAGCAACGTGTCAATCTAAATAACACCAAATTTGGAATGTAAGGTCATGTTTGTACCAAGATTACAATACTTTCTTGCACACCCCGTAAATCGAGAACAACGATTAGCATCTCAATTTTAAGGATACAGTCTTGGTTTCTAGCAAGTAGTTTTCTTAAGTCACTTTTTATTTACTTTGATTTCATAACTATCGGACAAAAGATAATTCAGTTGTTCAAGAAACGATTATTGTATCACGGAATACAGTGAAGCAAAAGCTATTTAACATGCTATGCTTGATTGTACAGCAACTGAATTGCTGGATGCATATGCGTATTTGTTCGAAGATGTTTTTGGGAATTTCAGACCTGGGTACAGGGTGTCTTGTAATCGGTTATACTAACCGATACTAACTATCCGCTAAACATACGAACATTATACATACATATAAAAGGCTGTATTATTGCCTTGCAAAATTCGTAAAGTTGGTCGGTGTATATTGGTCAAGAGTCATTTGGGGAATAATATGAAATGTAATTTAAACGTTTATTGCCTCTCAAGGATGCAGAAATACAACATACGCTAGATAGTGATTACAAAATATCCAAAAAATGTATCACAGTCTTACATGTTTGCTTATCTATCCAAACTAAATATTAGTCCTAGATTGCATAGCTCAATGGCAATGGTAAATTAAAGTACCCTTTACCTCGTTCAGCCTTTTACGAGACAACTGAACCAAAGCAAAGGCCATTTGCAGTTGCATTTGTGATTTGATTGCTCATACAGAGCGTGCTACGAACGTATAATTATATGAATTGTTGCCAATGCAAGGCTGCTTAACTTATTGAATTAATGACTCTGAGCCAGGGACCAGTCAATATATGTATGTATAATGGCAGGAAGCAGAAGCTTAAATCTTTTATGTGGACTGAATTCTGTGGCAAAGATTTCGTCTTGTTCTATCAAAACTTTGGATCGTGATTTGCAATCTGTTTTTATTATATGTATGTAAATCATATGTAGTTACAGTGATATTTCATATTTATGCGTCTTATTTAAATTATCTCGGCACTTTATACGGCGAGTGTATAAACTAACATATGTACCAAGCTTGCTTGCTTTAGGGTGTTGTTGCGATCATACCGACCGACAGACACCCTATATTCTCTTTTTGCAAACAAGATATATATATATATCTAGAAATATATATATATATATATCTAGATAGATATATATATAGCCCGGTCAAAAGCTGCCAAGAACATCTTCGTACACTTCACACATACATACACAAATACACACGTACAAACGACAGCGCACTGCAGTGTAAGCAAGGCATTTTAATTGGTGGCTGCCCCCAATACATCGCCGATATAGCGTGTTTTAGGAGACACTACCTAACTAGACTTAAACAAAACTCGAAAAAAAAATAAAGTTTTGACTTTTATTGTTACAAGAATTTGGTCGGCTGCGTGGATCATTTGCAAAACTATTTTTAATAAATGCAACAAATTAATAATAATGAAAAATTTATCTAATGGACACTCACAGCAACTACTTTTACTATCGTTAATGAACCAATACTTGTGGAGGTGCAGAAACTACAGACGAGCAAAAAAGTAAAAGCAGCCGCACATAAAAGTCTGAGCCTGGGCATAAGCCACTACTAGTTTACATAACAATACTTGCCAAGACATCAAGTGGGGTCTGTTGTCTGTTATTGCCAGCTTGTGGCAGCTCTTATAGCTTACAGCCAACAATCTCCATTCGTTGTGATGGCAATCTGCACTCTCGCTTTCCTCAGCGCACACTGTACCGATTAAAAAACAAGTAAGAATGCTATAGCCGAGTATACCCGACTACAAGGCTCCCTGTACCCAGGTCGAAAATTTCCGCACGCATCTTCGTACACTAAAACATACACACACGTATACACAAAGACGCACACTCTCAAGCTACAGCGCAAGCAAGGCATTTGAAGTCGTAACTGTGCTGCTTCTTCCACACCGGAGATGTCTCCTTCTGTCTGCTACACAAAAATTTGCACAGACTTAGTACCCCCTTTTTACCCAATTTATGGGTACAGGGAGTAAAAATTACAGCTTGAGATTTTAATTTGCGAGACTGACTACAAAAATTTAGTAATACCTGGAAATATTTTTTATAAATAAATATTTGTTAATAGGGACCCGTCATTTTGTGTCGGTCATTTTGCAGTTGGAAATATTCAAATATTCAAATATTTAAGGGATTCTTAGTTAATTACAATTTGTGATTAGATTTGTGATCACGGAACAAGTGTGCATCGCTCGTCTATAATTTTCGTATCAAGTCTCTCTATCTCTCTTCTGTCTTTGGTTTATTTTTCTTTTTGTCTTCTTTTCCTTCGATTTTTTTTTTTTCATTTGGTGTTTGACGCACGCCCTACTTAATAGACGCTGACCGTTGGCCATCATTAATGTCGCTATGCACAGCTAACAATAAACTACCAAAAGTGTTTTCGTGTTTTTACTGATGTTGCCAAACATATACATATATGTACATACATATGTATACTATACGTACAGCTTATATGTGTAAGCTATGGTATTTAATATACTTCCGTAGTCATCATAGTTAAATATGGGCATATGTGTTATAAATTGAAATCTAAAGTAAATATGCACTTTATTTTTAGGCATATTCATTCCCTATTTATTATACATATGTGTATATATATGTACGTATGTACGCATGTATGTATGTAAGTATGTACGTAATTACTATGAACATTGTACATATGTACTAGTATTTCCAATCGTTCTCTCATTCGACCTCTCAGTCTCAGTTGCCTCTTTTCACTAACTTTTATTTACAATTAAAGCTTGTACAGTTTGCTTGATTGCGGCAATTTTCCTAAAACACAGCTTAAAAGCTTACGCGCTCGCACACACACATACATATTGACACAAGCACACACGCTAAACGAAGTCGGCGTCGCTGCCGATGCCGATGCCTCTGCTGACGTCTCCGCTGTCCAAATAATATTACATAATTTTTATTGCGGCGTATTGTGAGTTGTTGTTGTTACTTTGGCTGTTGTGATTTATAAATCGTTGTTGTCGTTGTTGTTATGCTGCTGCAGCTGTTGCGCACGTTTTCCAAGTACAATGCGCATTACTCATACGAGGTATTGCCCAAGAAATTTCAATAAACTTGACAATTGGTCAATAGAGTCGCCTATTAAGGAATGAGGCTCCCGGGCAGTTCTATCGACAGGAAAATTCATAGTGCGTTCACACTATCTTATATTAATGTGCAATAGTTGCACAGGTGGTTTGATTTTGTTGCAGGCAGTACATATGTCGAAGGCACAGGGACAATCGATTAGTAATATTTTATATGAGAAAAAATTGAGCAAGGGTGTACATTCATCTTCTACTTTTCTAAAAACTTTATAAATTTGACAAATTTCTTTTGATTAAGGAGGTATTAAGCAATAGATTGAGCGCTAAGTGATATATATATATGTAAAAATTTGACATTTATGCAAGAAGCATGTCAAAATGTATTGTCCGTAAATATAAAATATTGCGAACTGGTCTTGAAAGAAACAAAAATGCGATACCGCATGACTGAATAAACTAATTAACACAAATTTGTATACGTCTCTGTGAGCTTTATTAACAAATTTAACTATTAAATAAAAAGAAACACAACATAATCTTTGGGGGACAAGGTCACTGAACGACCTTTTACCGATTGTTTGACGAACACAAATTTAAAAGCAGCTAAGTATGTGTTTGTATTTGGCCTCCGCTTTATCTGCCTACATTATATATGAATATATATATATATATATATACTTATATATCCATCTTGTAGATCTCCTAAAACTCCCACAAGACTTTACAACAAAATGAAGCAACCGAGCCCACAGATTAGCATCACACTGATCTTCTGCAGTACCATTTGCTTGATCAGCGCGATACCCCTACCAGAGCCCGCTGGCAATCAGGAATTAGATGTGCTGCAAATACCGCTGGCAAATGGAAAGGTAAGTCCGAAACACAGGTCGTTTAACAATTTCAATCTATTCAGGTAAAATAACAATTTTACTGTATAGGCGCTTATTCCTCTTCCATATGTACATGTCTACCTAAAGGTGTAGTTAATTATCGAAAATTTTCGTGTTATTTACTCTCGGTTCAAAACTTTGGGGTATCTCAAAAAGAGGATTGTAATATTGTACGGCAGTTTGTCATTTTAATCGTATATCATTCGTACGGATGTGGCAATCTTATAGCCTCTGTATAAGAGCTAATCACACTAATTTTATATGCCCCTGTATAGTAATACGCAGTCAACTATTTGTGTAAATTTTGAACTTTCCCACGCATCTCCGCGAATCAATAAATACTATTAAGAAACACAATTTCGATGACATTGCCTTGTGTTTTGGCAAACATATATTTTGGTTTACGATTTTTAACGGATAAATACATTTATTTAATAAAAAATTCATTAAAAAATTAAAAATAAATAAATAAAATAAATAAAAATAAATAAATACAATTAACTCAACCTGAATAGCTGATTATCGTGTTAGTATATTAGTATGTGTATAGGAGTAGATATATATATATACGGGAAAGTGGAGTTTTTGTTGTCTAGGACATTCTTACTAATACTATGTATTATACCTACGTATTTGACTGAATTCTAGTACATAAAACGCTCCGCTGCTTTCAACTCTGCGAAGATTACCTGGTTATAGTGCCGTCCGTTTACCAGTCTGTCAGAATAAACGCAATTTCTTCAACACCCTTGCAGCTAGAAGTAACAAAACTTGCTCAATTTTTACTCCCTGTACCGATAAAATGGGTAAAAAAGGGGAACTAAATCTGTACAAATGTATCGAACAGGCAGAAGGAGACATCTCGGACCCTATAAAGTATATGTATATATTCTTGATCAGTATTAAAAGAAATTTCGGATTGGCCATGTCCGTCTGTCTGTTCGTTTGTTCGTCTGTCTGTCCGTATGTATGAACGCGTCGATCTCAGCAACTACTATAAGGACTAGAGACACCAAATTTGGAATGTGGGTTCGTGTATGGCGGGTGCATGTGTTTATTTTGGATCCGAGATATTCCCCCCATTCCCCCGCTATTCGATAAAAAACCGTTTTGCACTAACAATTTTCAAGATATAGCTATGGGATTCGGCGTGTACAATACTTTAGTCACTCTTACACTTCTGTCTTAGTTTCAAGTCGATCGGATGATAAACACGGAAGTTATTCAACAAACAAGATTCAGTACTGTAGCGCGGGGGGAAAAAGCTGCACAGCCGCCACTTAAAATGCCTCGCTTGTGCTGTGTATGTATGTGTCTTTGTGTATGTGTGTGTGTGTACGAAGATGCGATCGGGGTACAGGGAGTTTTGTAATTGGGTATGCTTAACTATAGCATTCTTACTTTTTTAGAACTAAAACTTATAAGAGAGGACGGCTACTTTCGGAGTGCCAAAGCTATATTCCCTAGCAGGAATTAATTTTTAATTTTTATACTAAACTTATTTTTTGTCTGATTGCTCCTATGGGAGCCATGTGGTCCGATATTGATGAAATTATAGGAAACTATTTGAAATATAATACAACTCTCACTTAGTTTGGATGAAATATTTGTATAAAAATATATAGTGTATAGTAAGAAGATATAGTGGTCCGATTTTGACCAAATTTGGTCAGATTGCTTAAGCTCTCTAGAGACTTTGGGAAAGTTTGGTGAGGATACATGTATAAACAAAACAGTTTTTCATACAAAAACATAGTTGTCGACCGATATAGTGGGTCGGTACCAAGTTTTATTACGATAGCTTTAAAACTGAGAGACTAGTTTGCAAAGAAACAGACGGACGGGCGGACAGACGGACATTGTTATATTCATGCTGATTCAGAATATATATACTTTGTTGGGACGGAATCGTCTCCTTCAGTCCATTACACATTTCGAGACAAAATTATAAAAACCCTCTTCTAGGGTATAAAAAAAATAAAACTTAATGTATTCCTTTGTGTGTATTGCCATTACAAATTAGCAATCGGATGAGCTATTCAGTAAGTCAGCCAGTTGATTGCTCAACAAGTTTTTCAGCCGTCAAAAAACTTCCTTTTACTTTTTCGATTGCTGCTTGGACTTAAGAAAAATTGTGTCTTGAGGTCTGTATATCGTTAAAGACTGGAACCTGCGTGACCAGATCCGGGCAGTACAAAGACTATGTGCAAGGAAGTTGGCACACTTGATACAAGTTAGCCCGCTCTACACCAATGGACTAGACGTGTTGGTCTGCCTTGGGTGTTGGCACAATCTCCTCTCAACACAAATATGATTTGAACCGGCTAGCTTTGTGTCTGCAGTCTGTATGTCCATGTATTAAGCAATCTGTACATTATTTAATGACCACAAAAACATTTTCAAATACAGTCCATTTCAAACTAATTTTGCTATCACATCAGAAAATTTAATTAAAGGCATTTTACTGGTTACACCCATAACATGGGTAAAAAGGGGGAGTGAATCTGTGCAAATGAATGTAGCAGGCAGATGGAGACATCTCCGACCCTATAAAGTATACATATGTATACTGTCTGTTCGTTTATCCGTCTGTCCGTCCGTATATATGAACGCGTTGATCTCAGCAACTATAAGAAACAACAAATTTGGAATGTAGGTTCGTGTATAACAAGCGCAGGTCGAGTTTATTTTGGATCCGAGATATTCCCTCCATTCCTCCGCTATTCGATAAAAACCGTTTTGAAGTAACAATTTTCAAGATATAGCTTTGGGATTTGGCATGTACAATTCTTTAGTCACTCTCAATCGACTGTCTAAATAGAGCGGGGGGAAGAAGCGTAGTCGCGACTTAAAATGTCTCGCTTTTGTTGTCGCTTGTGTACGTGCGTAGTTTGTATTGTATATGTGTGTGTGTATGTCTAAAGGTAAGGTCAGACAGGCTACATTTTTGTAGCAAAATCAAGTGTCAGTATTTGTATGCAAACTACAAAAATTTAGCCTACATTTTTGATGCCGGTCACACGTATGTCAAAAGGATTGGAAAAGTTGGCAACTCCGATTTTGCTCAAATTCGACTTTCATGCACACAATTTGTGTAATGGTCACACATTTTTGACAGGTTTGCAACGTAAATGTCAACGTTTGTCGATAACATTGCTTTAAAGTTATTGTTTTATGATGGAGTCGGAAATAAATAAGAAAATATTTTTATAAGTTTTGCTGCTGCATCAATGCATGCACTAAATGCTTTACAGGAGGATGAACCTACCATTACACAAATTGTGTGCATGAAAGTCGAATTTGAGCAAAATCGGCGTTGCCAACTTTTCCAATGATTTTGACATACGTGTGACCGGCATCAAAAATGTAGGCTAAATTTTTGTAGTTTGCACAAAAATACTGACACTTGATTTAGCTACAAAAATTTAGCCTGTCTGACCTTACCTTTATGCATTTAGCGAAACGATTCGGACCCCAAAAAGTAACATATATATTCTTGATCGGCGTCAATAGCCGAGTCGGCGTAGCGATGTCCGCCTTCCGACCGTTTCTGTCAATTTCTATGCAAACTTGCATAGGTTTAGAGCTGTCATGATAAAACATCTAAACTCAATCTGACCAAATTTGATACAAATCATATACAGTATATACATAGATGCCATAGAAGCAATCAGTCAAATATTTCTTCAAATAAGCTGACCCAGTTTATCCAAAATCAGATCATTATATCATTGGAACGATCGGTTGAAAATTTTATTGTATGAAAAATTTTCATTTAAAAGTTTCTTTGTATATAAAGACATTTGGACCAAACTCACCTAATGAAAAACTCATTATATTTTCTACAGACTGATCTTATATCTTATAAGTTTTGGGAATATAATGTTTGCGAAAATTGGTGGAAAAGTTTTTCGACATTTTGAATAAGCATGACGTCAATTTGAAAATCTACCACCCTACCCGAAAATTAGCGGAAAACGGTTGTATACAATTTTTTTGTTTATCGGCGGTAGCGCTTTAAACTCATTTTCAAAGCCCTTCACAGAATATAATTCGAAACGTGTCTCACCAATTCCGAAAAATCCATCCCACGGTGGGAAAATTTGTGGAGCTTTTTTGTGAGTAATTACTAATTACTATTTGTTATTATTTGACGTATCGTTTAAAGAATTAAAATTTTCAACATGAATGGCGTGAACAATTTGATGTTTTTAGCTACTATAGTTCTTGAGATCGACTCATTCAAACTGACGAACTGAGGAATGGACGAACAAGAATATGTATATTTAATAGGGCCGCAAGTGTCTCCTTCTGCCTGTTACATACATTTGCACAGATTTATTACCCATTTTCTACCCATATTATGGGTAGAGGGAGTAAAAATGAACCTTTGCACTATGGGCAAAAGGTAGATTTTTTGGCATTAATTACAATTTCAGGGCTGGAGTTCTAAAATTTGGCATGAATATTATGTCCAATATTTTCATAATTCTCATAATTTCCGAGATCCTTGCTTTCATGCATGTGGCAGATATACAGTTAGTGCTAGATCGACTCGGGTATGCTCGAGTTTTTCATCTGATTATTTCTATGGCACTTATAAGATTTAATGGTCCAATTTCAAATTTAAATAGCCGACAAATTATTTGGAATTATTGCGCACATTAAGTTTGAATAATTTTGCCTTCGAACCAACTAGAAATCTATCTATAATAACTAAACAAAGACAAATCGGTTTATATATCATTCAATATCAGGAACAAAATCGAAAACGATTCGGAATTAAAATTATTCGGAAATCAGCATATCTTTATAAACGAAGAAATTTTTCATACAAAACATACTATTCGGCTGGTTCTTACATATGTATGTACTGAACGCAGCATGATGAATTTGTATAAAAACAGACAGATGGTCAAACATCGACTGGACTGAATATATGATCATTTTACAGTTTTTTGATGCATCATGTCCGTCTGTCCGTATGAACGCAATTTTTTTCCACACCCTTGAAGCTAGAGCAACCAAACTTGGTACACATGTTGGTGTATATCGTCAATTTATAAAGGGTCAAGATAGCCGCAGACTAATTTTGACCCCCTGGACAAATCTGCATCAAAAATTTTTGATTCTATGGAACTATGGAAACATAAAGTCAATAGCTTGGAAATTATAAGGCTAGAGACACAATTCACAACACTAACTTATCCATATTGATGTTTATTTCAAATGTTTACACATGAAAGGTCAATCACGTTGAAAGTTAGAAAGTATAAATTTCACGCGCTTTTTCAATGAACAAAAAAACTCTAAACTCAAATTTGGAATGTAGGTTCCCGTATACCATACGCAGATCAAGTTTGTGTCCGATCTCAGATATCTCCCTCCGTTCCGCCGCAATTCGATCAAAACGTTTAACAGCCACACTTTTAAAGATATAGCTGTGGGATTTGGCATATACAATGCTTTAGTCACTCTTAACCTACTCAAAAATTCAAGTCGATCGGATAATAAACACGGAAGTTATTCAACTAACAAGATTCTGTTCTAGAGCGAGGGGGAGAAGAAGCAGCACAGCCGCGATTCAAAATGCCTCGCTTGCGTGTTCGCTTTTTCTAATATTGACTTTTAAGATACAAAAAACAATAAAATTCGAATTCTGAACACAATTTCTGTATTTATGTCAAAATGAGTATATTGGGTTTGAAAAAGTGCTGTCTGCCCGTTCATATGAACGCAATTCTCTTAAGTTTGAAGCAGTCAAACATGGTGTTATTTTTATACCCCCGTCTGATAATTCGACCAAAGTGATATTTTGCATATTTTAGTAGATAAGTAAACAGTCTAAGTTTACCTCCATGACAGACTTCACAAAAGAAAATGTTTGCACTTCCAAATATATCCCACAACTTTATAACTAGTGTGACCAATCTTGATATAAAAGGACTACTAATGACCACCGTGAATAATTTAACCCATAAATAAGCAAAAGAAAACAGAGTAGAAAAATATTGTATAGCAATGGGCAACTGCCGATTGCAACGTTTTGACATGACATGTTTTAACGACAGCAGAAAATGCAAGTATGTAGTTTTGACTTAATGACTGAATAGCAAGAGCGTTTTATTTGAAACCTAAAATTGCTGCTACCAACAAATTGCCAGCCATAAACAGCATCAACAACAACTGTTCGTGCTACTGATTTGTTAGCAGCAACAACTTGCAATTTACGTTGGTACCGCTGCGTAAGCCGCTGCTGGAAACAGATAGCTTACCTACGACAACTGTGGCAAGCATGCGCAGCTTACAAAGGAACTACTGAAAAATAAGCGTTGTCTGTGTCTCTTGGTGGCAGCCTCACAGAGGAATATGTAGTTTAAGCTCTTAGTTCTTGTTGCTGCTGCTTCTGCCTTTGATATTAAAAATTCGGAGCTCTTCACTTTGCTTTGTACTTAGATATTGTAGACTTGGAGAATTTTATCGAAAACACAACAATGCTCAGACATAATTGTCAATTTCAATTCAAACTCTATAATTTATTTCTAATTCTAAAGGTCCTTACCAACGATATCTCTGTGGGGGTTTGACATTTCGGCCACTTTTTGTTTGATAATTAGCTAGCTGAGTCTCAGCTTCACAGCTTGCTTCAGATGCATCACTCTCAGCAGTTTCTTATCTGATATTGAATTATTTATTGTTTAATCTGCTTGATTTAATTCATCATTACATTCATTTTTAATAGGCTCTTGATTATTTTCAATCAGTATAGGCTGATTTGTACTTGGCTTTATTAACTGAATTTCTGGCTAGCCAATTTTACTCCCTGTACCCATAAAATGGGTAAAAAGGGGGTATTGGATTTGTACAAAAGTATGTAACAGGCAGAAGGAGACATCTCCGACCCTATAAAGTATATATATTCTTTATCTGTACCAAAAGAGATTTCGATTTGGCCATGTCCGTCTGTCTGTCCGTATGATCGCGTCGATTTCAGCAACTATAAAAGCTAGAGACACCAAATTTGAAATGAAGCTTCCTTCCTACCCTGAGCAGATCAAGTTTGTTTCGAATCTCAGATATCTCCCCCCATTCCCCCGCAAATCGATCAAAACGTTTAACAGACACACTTTTAAAGATATAGCTTTGCGTGGCATGTACAATACTTAAGTCATTTTTAATCTACTGTCCAAATTTCAAAACGATCGGATAATAAACACGGAAGTCATTCAACAAACAGGATTCAGTACTCTAGCGATGGGTCGCTTGTTTGCGTCTTTGTGTAGGTGTATGTCTATGCGTAAATGTACGAAGAAGCAATCGGAAATTTTCGACCTGGGTACAGGGAGTTTTGTTGCCGGGTATACTCGACTATAGAATTCTTACTTGCTATTTTTATTTTTTCTTCCAATATATTTTGGCACTTTAATAATTCTTTCGTTATAGGTAGTTTAGTTTTCAGTAACCCACCAAAACACAATTCAGGGGGTGCCACACCCATACTAGCCAACGGTGTTGTGTTTAATTCTAATATTGTATATTGGTACTGCTGTACTTCATTTCCTTCATAGCATCGCTTAGGTATACCTTTTGCTATGGCAACACCTTTTTCCGCCAACCCATTACTTTGGGGATACCTTGGGCTAGAATACCTAAACTGAATATTATATTTATTTGCATATTTTTGAAAATCTGCTGAATTGAATGCACTATTATCACACCTTATTACAGAAGTGTAACCTATCAAATTAAATACACGACTAAAAAAATAAATTATATGCTTAGACGTTTTTTTATTATTTTACTTAGAGGCTATAAGATAATTTGAGTATACATATATAACTTCCACAAAATCATGTCCTGAATACTTAAACAAATCCATTGCAAAAATATGAAACGGGTATCTGGGATTATACTCTTGACCCAATGGCTCTTTCTGATTATTTCGTTTAAACTTTTCACAAATTTCACAGGACATTACCACATCTTTCAACTGCTCTCTTATTCTAGGCCTATACAGTTTCCTTGCCCTTCCCAATGTCTTCTCGATTCCTAAATGCGATTCATGAAGCCAGCGTGCTATTTTATTCTGCAGCTTATAAGGTATTACTAATCGATGGTCTACAAAAAGCAACCCATTTTCAAAATGTAGTTCAGACTTGAATATATGGAAATGCTTAATCATTTAAATGATGAAACCCTGGCCACCCTTTATCAACGCATGACAATGCGCTTGTAATCTTCATCCTCACTCATAATATTCTGATAATATTCATAGTTTTCCTTATTTACACAAACTGATCCAGTTAATGAATGAATACGACCCGTTATTCACTGCAGTTCAGACACAATCGGCAATTGTGCTCGAGACTCACAGTAAACTACAAACATATTTTTCCCCGGCTTATACACAAATTCCATCTGTGAATATTTTAACAGTGTTATATATATTCTTTGTAATCTGGGAGACACATTATCTATATCCCGTTTTGCAAGTGCTTCCAATGGCTTATGATCGTGTATGTGTGTGTGTATGTGTAGTGTACGAAGAAGCGATCAGAAATTTTCGACCTGGGTACAGGGAGTTTCGTAGTTGGGTATACTCGACTAGAGAATTCTTACTTGTTTTTTTGGTGTTTTCATTAGGGTACAGAGTATTATAAATATTTGCACCTTTGGTTCCAATCAGCCTCAAAAATATAGCAATTTTAACTTCTTCAGGCTGTCTATTTTTGTCATTTGCTATCATATAAACCAAATAATCACGCTTCCAGTTTTTCTAGTGTACCACCAATCCAATTGTCGCATTGCTTTCCGTGATTCATCCTTGTTAGTTGAAATCCCAATAGTTTATTTATTCGAGGTATTATTTCCAATAACTCAATCTTCCACTGACTGTGATCAACAAGTATTTTATCACTACTTGTATTCTTATGTATCTGACCACTTTAAACTAAATATTGCAATTAACTGCTTTATTTAAATATATCTATTAAGCAAACATACAAAAATTGTTTATTAATATAATTATTTATTAAATAATTTATTAATAATTACAAAAAAAGGAATATCTGAATTTTCAATAAATTCATTATTTTCTACTGACACAACGCCGCTTATGAACGGCAGCAAAGGATCTTCAAATGTTTCGCAAAAAAACAACAGCCAAGTATCAGGCGAACAGAAAAAACAATAGCCAGAAAAACCAAAACGGATAGGGAGAAAGACTGTAGTACAACTATGCACAACTATAGCAAAACCACCCCCGATCATGAAGCTAGAGGCCATCGAATGTTTTGCATACTGCGAACAGCATCTGATCCAGGCGATCAGCGAAAACAGTAGCAGGAAAAAACAAAACCAAAGGGAAACGCCCACGAGTTGTGGCAATCGAGTTGTGCGTAGCCAAAATACACCACAACCAGTTGCGGCAACTCGCTGCTCGTAACAAAAGGTTTTGATACAGAATTTGGTTGGCACAAGAATGTCGCAACCGTACCAATTACGTGCAATTGGTTGCCGCAACTCGATAAACTCACTCAACTCACTTGGGCAACTGAATTGCCTTGTGTGTGGGTCCCATTAGCTTTTAAGTTAAAAGTCTATTTTTATCCATAATAATTTATTACACTTTTATACAATCTACATCACTTAGCTTGGGTAACTAGATTAATTATCGATAGGTCCAAATGATACATTTTGGGATTATTCAGTACCTTTAGGATTATTTAGTACATTACTACAATATATGCGGACTACCCTTAATGTTTAACACATAATCAAAGTCAACTGATTCAAAGTTTCTTTGTTCATTGAAAAAGCGCGCGAAATTTCTACTTTCTAACTTTCGACGTGAATGACCTTTTATGTGTAAACATTTGAAATAAACATAAATTTGGAAAAAATTAGTCAAGGTATGTAAAATATATTGTTAGTATTCATGTTTTCTGTCCAATTGAGTAGTTTATGTGAATTTTTGATAAAAACTAACATATGTGTGTGTGTTCTGTGGAATATTACTTTTTAATCTTCAAAGATCGAGACGATCTGAGGCAAACATATATTCCCTAAACAGTATTGAATATTGCCCGTTTTCAAAAAAAAACTAGTTTCGCCGTTCAGCGCTGCTTGAAGTTTGGACCAGCAACAATCGCGAGGCAGACGCCGGAAAATCATATATTTTTAAAAATATATAAATTGATATAACTTTAATTCAAGCGAGGATTTAAAATTTTGATAGAAGTCAAACAATTTGATTTTTCAGATCCACTTTTGTTTAGTATCTGCCTACAAAAATTAAATAAAATAACATATATACAATGGAATATCTAAAATCCGCAATATGCTTTACCTGCACCTGCTAAAGGCGAACCTTTATTCCAAGTTTAGTGTCTCTAGCACTTATAATTTCCGAGATATTGAATTTTTGTTTCCATAGTTGTATGATGAACGGGTGAAGGCGTGATCCAATTTAAAAAACAAAAATTTCAAAATTTACTAAATTATTATTAATATTAATGCTAATTTGAAAACTTTAGCTTAAAAATTGTATTTAATGCCAACAAAATGTTCGCCCATATTGCGGTGCAATTAACTGATCGGCCTCATTACAGAAGCTCAAGACTGACATAAAATAGATACCCACGATAGAGACAGTAGGTTACGCCATGTGCATTCGCCGTTATTCGGCGAAGCGAGCTGTTACGTCACATGTTTTGAATCTCAGAGCTTGCTTTTGAATCCACTGACATTTTTTTTGGAATCGGCTCGTGTCCGATTTTAAAAATCTTACCAGCATATTGTAGAGATATTCTTAACGCGTCGATTGATATGTTTTGGTTTAAAGTTATGATCATGAAACTTATGATCATGAAACTTTCGGTGATTAAAAAAAAAAATCAGTGATTTTCAAACATTATTTAAACGCGCCGCGCGCAAAATTTCGGGTAATATGACACGGTCGCGTCGTACTAAATAATACTTATTTAAAATAAGAAAATGTTACCAGTTCGCCTGTTCGCATTCAAACTTATCAAACTTATTACAGATGTTTGTTTTTGGAGCAGTACATATGTACATACATATATAAAAAAGCGGATCTACTAACGCCTCTGCTCCAAACAAATATTTAGTCTTGGATCGACACCAGGACGATGAGCACGGCTTATGTCGCTTGCGCTCTCATTTCGTTTCTATGTGTGGGTCCAAGTACCCACATACGCTTGCTTCTTAGTATGCGTGAGCAATGCAAAAAGGCAACAGCGCATGGCAATATGAATTCTGAATTCAGAAATGGATATGGAAGCGACCAAGCGCACAACACATGCCCCTGTTATATGCACATAGTAGCTTGATTTTGCCGGCGGTAGCATTCATGATGCGGTGGCGGTGTGGATAGAGTGTTTGTTTGATAAGCGGCTTTTTGCATGTTCGATCCCCAGTTCATCCATTTCTTTTAATAATGGGAAACAATATTTAATTTTGATTTTCTTTTGATTTTCAATTAAATTTTAAATGTTTTTTTTTTATTATTTATTTAATAGTAAGTGGGCTTAGTTAAAACTAAGGCCAAACTAGGAATAAATAACACTGGCTGCTTAGCCCTTCGGCTATGTACATGTCTTAAAATTAGGTGAATAGATATTATTAACAAGTGTTACTTAAAATTAATGTGAGTTAAAGTGTTTAGATTATATCGTAGGAGTATGTATGTCTTAAAGCTAGGTGGTATAATAAAGGATATATGTAACAAATGAGTAGACCTCGGAATTTTGCATATTTTGTATTTTTCATCAGATTGGTACCAAAATTTGTATACAGTCGTTTTATCGTTTAAATATAACAAAAGTTAATGCATATCGAAAATATGCAAAATATATGCAAAAAATATGCAAAATATATGCAAAATATATGCAAAATATGCAAAATATATGCAAAATATGCAAAATATATGCAAAATATATGCAAAATATGCAAAATATATGCAAAACATATGCAATCGAATTTCATCTTAAAATTGAATTCCTCTCGTTAAATATTAAAGGGCGAGCTATTATATTTCTACACTCAGAGATAAATTAAGTATTCTTTACTCAAACCATGCACAAACGGTGTCAAAATCCGATCAAGCTCGAAAAGACTTATTATGAGTACAGAATTCTTATATTAGGAACGATTTTTTTAAGTCCGAAATTCTTAAAACAAGAACTTTCGAGATATTTAAAAAATTTAAAAAACATATGTATATATTATCTTTAAGTATCAAACAGGATTAATTTCCCGAAATGCGGATGACTTCAGAATGTTTATTTTTAATCGTATCGTCAAAAGTCATATGTGTATGCATATGCGAGTATATGAAAGATAATATCACTATATGCAATCCGATAACCCATTATTTTTGGAAATGATATTATGCAATTACTTTAGTTTGCTAGAGAATAAAATTCTGAATTTCCATTTGAGGTTCTGGAAACATTGAACCCAGAAGATGCTGAATGTATAAAGCAGGCAAAAGAGTTTATAAAAAGTCCCCAACTGCATCGCGATTTTATATATATAAAATAGAATTTCGGGAGAGTTTCCGAAATAATAACATCCTTGGAAGCAAAGAGTCTCCCATTGGCAAAGTCAATGGAGTTATTTAAGGAAGCTGAAAATATTGTTCAAAACACAAGTAGTGCTTTTGGAATGGAGTAGAAGGCAAAATTTGAAGGCATTTTAAAAAAAAATCCTGACTTTAATATAATTTCAAAAATTAATAATATTTTAAGTCTCAATGCCGAAGATTTGTCTGGACTTAAGCCCGTTTCAAACGCAAATATAACAAAATACAAATTTGCTCCAATTACTTCTTGTGATGTTGAAAGAAGCCGCCTACAAAATGGTTTTTGGGGAAAAACGTCAAAGCCTCTTAATAAATAATTTCGAGAAAATAATGGTAATATATTGTAATAATAATTATATTGAATAATTTTAATCCTATAAAATAAAATTTTAATATGTACACGACCCCCTGAATCGCTTTTATATTATTTCTTGATTTGTTTAAAATAGAAAAGTGTTTGCATATTTTGCATATTTTGCATATATTTTGCATATATTTTGCATATATTTTGCATATATTTTGCATATATTTTGCATATATTTTGCATATATTTTGCATATTTTGCATATATTTTGCATAATTTGCATATTTTTTGCATATGTCATGCATATGCAAAATATGCAAATATGCAAAAAAAAAAAAACATGCATATCGTTTTCACCTCTATTTTCAATGAAACGAATTTTGGTGTCATCAGAATTTAAATATCTTAATCCTTCAAGAATATGCAAATATGCAAAATCCGAGGTCTACAAATGAGTATAGAGGAGATATTATTACAAGGTGTTACTTAAAATTAATTCAATTAAATTAAGTGATAAATGTTGCTTAATTTAAGGAAAGAAATAATTCTAGTTATATGGTGTTGAGAATGGTCGGTGATAAGTGATATGGGGTCTACGTTTTTGAAGGAGTTTAGTCTGTGTGTTTGGAATGAAGGGCAGTCAATTAAGATGTGTTTTAGGGTTATGCTATTGTTTGTATTGCAAAATGTACAAATGTTAGTGGAGGTTGTTGGATTCATGTAATGGGAGTGGGTAAGTTTAGTGTGGCCAAGACGAAGCGTTATTAACTTTATCTCGTCGAGTCTGCTAATTTCATATTTATTGTGAGGTGTTTTAGAAAATATTTCGATAATGTTGATTTTGTTTTTGTTTATGAACACATCACATGGTACCAACCAATGTGATGTGTTCATAAACGTGTTCATATTTTTGTTTTTATAAGAGCTCTTTAGATGTTTTTTAATGTCATTTAAGTTGAAGTTTGCAGTATTAGTGATAGGAAAACGTTTTGCATTTTTGGCCGAAAGGTCAGCAAAATCGTTTCCCTTAATACCCTTATGTCCCGCGATCCACATTAATTTAAATTTAGGATAATGATCTATTAAATGTTTTCTTATATTTACGGGATAGTGGGAAGTGTTGTTAATGTTACTAATGCAATCTAAAGATGATAGCGAGTCTGAGCGAGTCCGGTTTGTTTTTAAGAAGTAAAATAGCTTCATAAATTTCGATTATCTCGGCAGAGAAAACCGTGGAATAGATGGGTAGTAAACCAATTTTCAGTGTTGTGTTTTCAGTGGTTATTGCGTATGTAGTTATTTGATTGTCTTGTGATCCGTCTGTGTAAATGCATGTATATGTTTTATTTTGGTTTCTAATTTTGAGAAATTCCTTGTTAAAAAACTATGCTGTTTGTGTAATGTGTTGTATTCTTAAAGAAGAGTCTATGGAATTATGTTATGTTCCTAGTGTTTCCTTTGGGAGTGTGATATTTATGTTCAGATTTTTATTTAAGGTTATAACACGGTCAATTGTGGATAGTTGTTTTGGTTTACGTGGTGGTTTGTATTTTTTGATAATATTTGATATTGGTCAGTCACGTGAGTTAGCTATTGTTTTTATGAGGTAGGTTGTTAGAAGGTTTCTTGTGTCGTGTATAGTGTTGATTCCTGATTCAAATAGAAGGTTTTTTACTGGTGTGGTTCGGTATGCACCAAGGGCATATCTAGGTTAGGTTAGGTTAGGTTGCGGTGGCTGGAGCAGAGACCCACTCCACACTTGGGCCAGGGATTGGCCCCTTGTGATACCACATAATGTCTTTTAAACATTTTGTTCCCCCTTAAACCAATTTGATGATTTTAAGAATTTAAGGATACTGTAAATCCCAACCTCGGATACGTCCGATAAGGTATCAAAACTGTAGTGTCCCAAGTGCTGGAACCTTCTACTGCTGAGTGCAGGACAGTGACAGAGCAGATGTTCTACGCTCTCTATTTCTTCTACAATACCACAACTTCTGCAAAAGTCATGGTGTGGTACTCCTAGTCTGTTAGCGTGAGTCCCTATAAGGCAGTGGCCTGTGAGAGCCCCTATTATTGTCGAGATGTGGGATCTCCTATGTTTGATCAAAGCAGATGTGCGCTTTGTGTCAAGGGTAGGCCAAGTGAGTTTGGAGACCGTGCATGTAGTGAGATTACTCCAGCGTTCGGCGGTTAGACGCCTGGTGTACTCCTTACTATGCAGCCTGAAAGTGGACAGAGGCATGCCGACGCTGCTCCTCTAAGCGAGGAGTATATCGTTGGTGCCTTGCCTGGCCAGTTCATCTGCCAATTCGTTTCCTTCTATATTACGGTGTCCAGGCACCCATACGAGGTTGATACTGAGCTGTTGGGCTATCTCGTTTAGAGATTGGCGACACTCAGTGAGTGAGACTGCGTTGTTGGTGCATGAGTCAAGCGCCTTTAAGGCGGCTTGGCTGTCTGAGTAGATGTAGATATTCCCTACACTGATGTTGAGCGTGCGCAGGCAGAGGGTGGCTTCCTGGATGGCCCTCACCTCTGCCTGATACACGCTACAGTGGTCGGGAAGACGGAAACTGGTTCTGATTCTTAAATCGGGGGAATATACACCGCCGCCCACACGTTCTTCCAGCTTCGACCCATCAGTAAAGATTCTGATCGAGCCTGGTACATGTTGAACCGGCTTTTCCCAGTCTAAACGGCTAGGAATGCACACTCTGTATAACTTGTCGAAAGTCAGTTTAGGTGTGCAATAGTCTGTAAAGGGGGGAATCCGAGGTATGGACTTGAGAACTACGGTATGCCCCGTTGTGCCTGTCGTCCAGTTGTTGGATTCCCTGAGTCTAATGGCTGAGTTTCTAGCTAATTCTTTGGACAGTAGATTTAGCGGTATTAGATGAAGCATGATGTTCAGGGCTTCGGTTGGAGTGGTGCGTAGGGCACCGCTGATGCAGATTTCTGCACTTCTTTGAACTTTATGGATTGTTTTGAGGTTGGATGGTAGATCAAGTGCGGGCCACCACACTAGTACTCCATAAAGTAGGATGGGTCGGATGACTGCTGTGTACAGCCAGTGGACTATGCGTGGAGAGAAGCCCCATCTGGTACCAATGGCCTTCTTGCAAGCAAAAAGAGCAGTGGTTGCCTTGCATACCCTCTGCTTTATATTTTCTTTCCAGTGTAGTTTGCTATCCAGTACTACACCTAAGTACTTCGCCTGAAAGCTCTGGGTAAGAATCGTGTTATTGATTCTAGGGAGGTTTAAACTCGAGGGTTTATATTTCCTAGTGAAAAGAACGAGCTCTGTCTTGCTCGGATTCACGCCTAGTCCACAGGTCTTGGTCCAATTTACTAAAGTATTGAGTGCTGATTGCATTCTGTCGCAGAGGGTTTGCGGAAATTTACCTTGGGTTAGGATTGCAACATCATCCGCGTAGGCTACCGCCACATGCCCCTCCTCCTCCAACGTACATAGCAGTTGGTTTATCGCCAGTACCCATAGAAGTGGAGATAGGACACCTCCCTGAGGAGTGCCTCTACTGACGCACCTACTGATCGAGGACTCTCCTAAGCATGAGCTCACTGTCCTGCTGGTGAGCAGCAGTCCTATGAGCTCTACCAGGGGGTCCTCAACCCCCAGACTCGTCAGTGCGGAGGTGATAGCTACTGGAAGAATGTTGTTAAAAGCTCCTTCTATGTCTAAGAAGGTCACCAGGCTGTATTCTTTGACATTGAGCGATCTCTCGATGCGAGAGACTAAAGAGTGCAGAGCTGTCTCGGTAGACATGCCCTTGGTGTATGCGTGCTGTGTACGCGAAAGTAGGGAGGGGTTAATGAAGTTTCTAAGATGTACATCTAAAATCCTTTCGAGGGTTTTTAAGAGAAAGGAGGATAGACTGATTGGTCTGAAATCATTCGGTTTGACGTGGGAAGGTTTTCCTGCCTTGGGTATAAAGACTACTTTCGTTTCCCTCCATGCTAGAGGAATATGGTTTGTCGTAAGACATCCTGTGAAGATGCTACGAAGCCACGCTATGATGTAGCTGAGGCTATGTTGGAGTTGAGCTGGGTAAATGTTGTCTGGACCCGGTGATTTAAAGGGCTTGAAGGTGCTGATTGCCCACCCAATTTTGCGATCGGTTATTATTACGTTAGTCATGTTTGTTCGGCTATGATAGCTTTGTGTCGCTGGTCGCGGTGCTTGAGAACACCCTGGAAAGTGGGTATTTAGTAGAAGTTCGAGTGTTTGCGAACTGGATTCTGTCCACGATCCGTCGTCCCTTTGTAGAAACCCTGGGGGGGTTGGGGAGGAGGCTAGAATCTTCCTTAAACGTGATGCGTCAGAGGTGGATTCAATAGTACTGCAAAAATTGGCCCACGAGGCTCTCTTTGCCTTTCTTAAAGCTTTTTTGTAACTATTTAGCTCGTTCTTGTACTGGGCCCAGGTAGTGTCAAGCGTCGTACTTTTTGCATGATTAAAAGTTCTCCTGCACTTTGTTTTGAGTGTATCGAGATCTGAGGACCACCATGATGGCTTGAAGGATTCTTTGGGGGTTATTTTTGGGCAAGATTTGTCTAGGGCGTCGTTACAAACCTTTGTTAGGGTGTCGACCAAGGAGTCTACCTCTGCTGCATTTTTCGGAATGAGGGGCGGGGTTTGAGCCAAGTTTTTCCTAAGTAGTCGCATGTATTTACCCCAGTTGGTTTTTCTAGGGTTTTGGGTTTTCTTAAGTGGTGGACGAGATACGTCAAAGTTAAATTCAATGTAGCGGTGGTCTGAGAAGGAGTGTTCTGGTAGAACTTTCCAGGACGCCACCCGCTGTGAAATACAGTCTGAGATAAGGGTAATATCCAAGACCCCACTTCTGTTTTTGATGATAAAGGTGGGGTCGTTACCTCTATTACATAAGTTTAGGTTAGTACTAAGAAGAAAGTCAAAAAGTAACTCACCCCTCTCGTTGGTGTTTGTACTTCCCCATTGTGTGTGATGCGCGTTTGCATCTCCTCCCATGATGATGCTCGTCCTCGTGCCTGCACTTTGTGAGACCAGGTCACGGAAATTAGTCGATGGAATGCTTCCCTCGGTGTCGTGAGGAAGGTAGAAGGAGGCCAGCCTGTAAGATTTAGCCCCCAGTTCAAGGCTGGCTACCGTGATGTCTCCATCACTGAACTGGGAGAGTAGAAAAGCATTGTAACGTTTTTTTATTAATAAGCAGGTTCTTATTTTGCCCTTACCGGAGCTATAAAATAGGGTATATTTTGGAGTCCTCAAGCCACAGACCCTGTCAGCAGCGATCCATGGCTCTTGGACCATCACCACATCCACCACGCCAGGTGCTAGGCGCAGCAGAAGCGCAGCCGAGGCTGCCCTACTGTGATGCAGATTTATTTGGAGTATCTGCATCAAGTAGGGCAGCACTCCTCTCCGTGATCGTCCTATCCGCTTCATCGGCTGATGTCTCGCCTAGGAGCTCTTTTTCGGAGTACAGCAGTCCCAGTGTCCCACCGTAGTCCGAGCCCGAGGAGACGTAGCCGTCGATACTGCCCTGAGGGGCAGCATCTTCGGCCTCCATCTCCTCGGCCTCGCTCGGTGGGTCCACCGACTCTGCCTCGACGCAGCTGGCCAGGTCCGCCTGCGCACCGGCGTCGGATTTGTAAACCTTCACGCCAACCTTCCCGAACGAGTAGCAGATGCTACCGCCCTTTCTCTCCAGATGAACCGAGCTCTCGTTGTCTATTTGGAAGACAACCTGCATGGAGGCACGGTTTGTCTTCTCTATCTTGAGAACTCTCCAGTTGGATGCAGGCATGTCCGGATTGCATAGCCTGACCATCTCCAATATGTCATTTGGCTCCGAGGGTTCGCACGGTAGCCAAGCCCTTGCTCTGGGTCTCGAGGGGATGTCCTTTGCATCCACTGCCGCAAGTTTCGCGCCAGGGTATACCTCCCCAAGTGTCTCAACAGCAGCCTTGTAGAGCTGCGCCGACCTTTCGTCCCCGCAAGCGATCAGCTTGATGGTCCCTTGGAACCAGCCAGCATCCTCGCATGCCGGTGGTGGGCCTGGGTTTTCGCGCAGCATGGTGAGGCAGATTGGCGCTAGAGCCACCTGCACCCAGCGCCACTGGTTTCGTGGGATGCGCCCTTCCTGACAATTTTTGTCGATGACCCCAATGAGGATCTTGTCCTTCGCCACCTCCGCGAAGGACCTCGACAACGGAGCCTGGGTTCGCACTCTCTTTGCCATTGTGCTTGGCTCCTCCATGGAGCGATTCCGTTTGGTAGCGGTGTGCTGCGCGGTATCCTCTAGTTTAAAATTTGGCAGGACGGCCTTTGCCCACTCCAGATCCTGTTGGATCTTAGCAAAGTCCTCCTCAGACGCCTGTTCCCTGGTTATTGGGGCGGTTGCATTGCGCGTCAATATTCTTTTGGCCGTCCGCTTGTCGTTCGGACGGGCTTTAGACGGGTCCGGTCGAGTGAAGTCGACCGCCCTTTTGCTCACCACTGTGTCTGTTCCCGATTTGCAGCCAACTGACACGCCAATGAGATTGGTGGCTATGTTGGAACAAACCGGGGCAGACACAGTAGGATTCTGCTCTGCTGTAGTGCCGCCTGTCACAGCACTCCTCACCTTTGCCGTTTCCGTCTTCTTGCCAGCTGACACGCCAGAGGCCGAGGGCCTACTGGTGGCTATAATGCCGGCGGAAGACGGGCGTGCTCCAGTGGAAGCGCTGGAAGCTGCTGGCTTCTGCGTGCTCATGCGGTTTAGAACACTCTTTTTACCGGAGCTGGTTGCTCCTTCCGGCTTTCTTAGAGTACCGGGCTCTTTTTTGTTTATGTTATTTTTGTTGTTGTTGTTCATCTTGTTTTGATTTCCACGAGTTGCGGAGAAGGGGAACGGTCCACCCGGGCAGAGATCCGCAGTACCCGGGTAAGGCAAGAATAGAACAGGTGTTTGCCAGGCACCTGAGCCCTCCGTTCACGACTGAGATATATTTGTTAAACCTGGGCCCCCAGCCAGTCTGACCATCAGCACGGGTCGGATGACACCTTGGTCCGGCCCAGGTGTGAGATGTGAGGGGTAGGATTGGGTAGGAACATGTGTAGGGATGGTGGTGTGTGTGAGACTATAATTTTAGAAGGCGGTCAGACAAACGCCTCGTCAGTACAGTGGTAACGTCCGCAGTACCCGCTGGCTGTCCGGGACTGCTTATTTAAATATTCGCAGCTGACCCCCTACAGGAGGCCGTTCGCTATCCGCAACCTGCGACCCGTCCGGTGGCCTCAGCTAGGCCGCCCTCAGAACCACCTCACCAGCTCTAAAGGATACTTCGGAAAGGGCATATCTAACTCCAGCGTGTATGATTCGGTTGACTTTTTAAATAGAACTGTCTGGAGCGTATCCGTATAATGGTAACGCAAATTCTATTTTTGATATCAATAAGGATTTGACGACTGAGATTAAGGTTTGTGTGCCACACAAGACATTTGATGACAGTGAGTGATTTTGAAAGGGAAACTTCTAAATTTTCTATATATTCGTTCCATTTATAATTGCGTTTTATTGTAATTCCTAATATTTTCAGTGTTCTAGTGTCGGTAATATCAATGTTCCCTGTCGAGACAGTGCCTCTGCATTTGTGTTTTCTACAAATGTGAATGTGTTTGCATTTGGGAGTAGATAAAACCGCCCCTGAATACAAACACCATTCGTGAATACTATTATAAACTTGGTCAAGTTGAATTCTTGTATTTTTTACCTTTCCCATTATCAAAATTAGATTGTAGTCATCTGCATAAGCACATATACGTAGTTCCTTATGTAGTGAAATAATGTTTGTGAGTTTGTTGTAGCCGATAATAAATAGGATTACACTCCGAGGGGAGCCCTGAGGTATACCGTTTTGTAAAGGATGGGTATTTGAAAGGTGATTTTTAATGCGTACTTTAATTTTCCTAATAAGCATGAAATTTTCGACATATTTTGTGATTTTTGGTACAACTTCCCACATGTGGAGTTGGTCCAATATCGTGTGAATTCTCGTCTAATCAAATGCCGATGGACATGGCCAAATCAATTTTTTTTTTTCATACTGATCAAGAATATTTATACTTTATCTGTCTGTATGAACGCGTCGATCTCAGCAACTATATGTGTTAGAGACACCAAATTTGAAATGTAGGTTTATGTATACCATACGCAGATCAATCCAATTTCAGATATCTTCCCCCGATCCCCCGCAATTCGATAAAAACGTTTTGCACAATTGATCTTAAAGATATAGCTTTGGAATTTGGCATGTATAATATTTTGGATACTCTTAACCTACTGTTCAAATTACAAGTCGATCGTATTATAAACACGGAAGTTGCTGAATAGAATCACAAAATACTTACGAGTATGAATGCCTATATTAGGCAGAGAAAGTTACAGTACCACCAACCCATTGACTCATTGAAGAGAAATTCGTCAATTGTGGGTTTATTTTGGTCAGCTTAAGATCATGATTTATGTTAGTATTTGATTTTCGCTGTCTATTAGGTGATGTAATGCATTGCATTTATGATTTTTTTTTTTTGGTGTTTGTCTCTTTTACAGGAAATCGATGTCTTGACACTTGGCTCTAAAGATCAAGAACAATTGATAGCCGATCGAAACAAAAGAACAATAGGATTGCTGCGCGAACTGTTTCCTGACATAACAAAGGTACGTATAAAACTCACAGTATTTGCGCTAGAGATGGGATCAAAATATGATATTAAGTCCCGATTCCACCCGTCCAGAAATTTTTACTCTTTCCCGTTCCGGCGCGTCGCGAAGCCCTTTAGACTTTTCCGCGGTTCCCGAATTCCATATAACATGAACAATTTGACAAACATTGACTTTTTATTTTCCTAATATTGCCTTATGTATTGGAAGTTTTCTCCATGGACATACTATTTAAAAGGCGAGCAAATTTTAAAAACGTTAAGAAAGCAATGTCAAAATCCAAATTTAGAGATGCAAATTTTTGAGGTTGTCACTTTCTAAACTGAAAATAAATATATATATTTATTTTCGAATATTGCACAAACACAACATACACTTTATCCAAACTTTTTTTTTTGGGAAACATAGTATACAACATACCTATTAAGATTTAAGATACATAATATTTACGCGGACATGCAATAACTTCCGTAATCCGAGCAGAGTTTCAGGACCGGCGGAATAGGCAAGTCACGCTGTACAGGCCCGAAAGCTTTAAAATGTGCCCCAACCCTGCCAATTATGATGATACGCGTACCGATCCCATCTCTAATTAACACCAACTATATATACGCGTATCTGAAACAGGATATGTGTAAATACAATATTTCCATAAAGATATTTTTAGACATTTAGATATGTATGTCCAAAAAAATATTTAAGCGGAGTGGTGTGGGCTCTGTTATTGTTAATTGTTGTATTGCCTGAACATTTCTTAGGAAATCAATATGCAAATCAATCGTCTAGTCAATAATATCTTGCAACGCGTTGGTCCTGTTATCTTGGGAACGGTTCTAAATCCGGCATTTGAGAGAAGTGGTGACCAGAAGTCCAGTGATGGTGATGATGATAATTATGTGGGGCTACCGCTTGATAAGGACTATGAGAGCCTACCCGAGGAGCTTACCACATTTAAGCCCGATAAGGACTTTGACAGCAAGCTCAAGGACAACTGACGAACACGCAATGTGTAGCTTTATTGTATTGGCATCCAATTAAAAACCTCTTTAAATAGTTGATTTTGGCATTTTCCCAATTAAGCTGCATTTTCCAATATACATATTCAAATATCCAACTAGACCTCCGCCACTCTAAATGTTTGTATTTAGTGCACGCATTCAATTCCCTCAAAAAGAGCACGTTACCGCTATTTACCCGTGCATGTCATATGTAGACAGCTTGACCCTCCAAACACATACTCGCAAAACACGCAAAGCGTGACAGTGTCCTAACTAAGCAAAAACCTAAGCATATTGAATTATGTATGTATGTATATAAAATCAAATCAAAAAAAAAAACATCAAATAATTGGCCAATCATAAAGTTGCAGAGCACAAAATTTCTAAAGTGCCAATGGTCACAACAAAATTCATCGCAACAGTCACCAACAACCATCATCAAACTTAACATACAATCATCTCAGCAACTCAAGGACTTCCACAAAAACCTAAGCACAACAACAGCAGCAGCCACAACAGCAACAACAACATACTGAACAACAACAAGAATAAGCAATATCAAAGTTATTACCTCAATTCATGGAAGTTGATGGAAGCAAGCCTGTGAACAGTTTTTCTGCATATCTCTCTGTTTCCCTCCTAGGAAATCGACTCAATCGTTAATCGCATCATAGCTCAAGTAATACGCGTCGCCGGTCCAGGTTTGCTCAATAGCGTTCTGGCGGGCAATCGAAATAGTGCCGGTGCAGGGGGCAGCACAACTCCCTCCAGCAACTTTGATGCCGATTTCGAAGACGACAGTTTTGGTGATGATGGTGATAAAGATGATATTAGTGTTGCTTCTCCAGCGCCAACACCAGCTTTAGCTTCAAATACAATTGCAACTACCGTCGATCCTGGCAGCTCGCGGGTTAAAATAGATTTGCCAACATTCGCTCCAGAGCCGGAAACGTCTTCTGCGAACAAAGTGAGTGCGCGTAAGAGCCAAACAAAAGTAACAGCATCAACATCAACAACAACAACCACTACCACTAGACCCAGTCCTAGCCCAACAACCGCCATCATAACAAAAACAAATATAGGAACGGAGGTGCGTTCCGAGTTGTTGCCTCGATTTCTGGGCACCGAAACAACAAGTATAACAGCAGCGACTGCAGCGACTGCAACGCCAGTAGCAACAACAACAGAAATGCCAAGTTATGCAACAACCATTGATAAATCCCAAATAGCACCCACAACCTTAATCACTACCAACTTCTCCCAGTATCCCAACAACAAAGACATCAACAATATCATCGATGAACCACAACTGCTTACAATTATAGCCGATATAAATCGTTTATTAAACTCTACCAATTATTTTATTACAACCAGAGATAATTTAACGATAACGGCATCTTCAACAACAACTATAGCAACGCCAACAACAACAGTATCAATTACAAATGACAACAACAACATCACAAAATTATTGCCTGTATATGCAAATTAAACTACCAATCTAATATTCTATAAACTTGCAGAAGCGCAATAAAACAAAAATGATAACATCGACCACCATAGCAGACACAAAAGGGCCTCAATGTTAATAATTAGCTAAAATTTTCAATTGCGTTTAGTAGTCTATGAGGATAAACTCTATATAGTGTTTAAAAACGTAAAGCAGTTTTGGTAAACGGTTCATTTAAAATATCCAATATACAACTATTTGTTAAGCTACGCTGAACTACCGGTGAAAGGTATTGTAACGAATCACAAAAGAAATTAATTATTTACAGTTTTTTTTTCATATCGGGTTAATCATATTGACATTAGGGTATGTTGCTTACACTATTCGACAGTTAATTTATAATTATAAGACAGCCCTACCCAAACTTCTTTACATACATAACACGAAAAGCAATCAAATAAACTAACCATTCTCTACACTGTACCCAATGCATACGCACTACAATCCACCACAATACACAACAATCCACTGCAAATGGCACCTGAATTTGACAACAAATCGAAACCTGGTTGTTGTAGCAAATCGATGAACAAGTGAACGGCATTATCTCAAAGCTGCTGCGTACTTTGGGCCCAACTGTGCTACGAACCGCCATACAGGGTAACAATGCAAATGTTGCTCGCGACTCCTTTGATGCGGAGTTTGATGATGACGATGAAGCGAGTGGTGACAGCAAAGACGGCAATAACACCGCTGGCAGTAGCACGACTGGCGATAGTGGCACACGAGTGACCATTGAGCTGCCAACCTTTGAGCCAGATGATGACAACGAGATTGATGCGGATGAGAAGAGCGGGAGCAGCGACATCAACACTGCCAACACAACGGCAGCTGCTCGTCTAAAATGAAATGTGCGTGTAATTTGCTACAACAACTAAATAATGTATTCTAGAATTTTGATATACATGAATTGGCATAATTTCCTTTAATGTCCATAAAATTTTGTTTCGTGTCCCAAACAGCAAGAAATGGCAATACCACAACAACAACAACAAATACAACAATACTAACAGCAATCACCACTTATAAAAATATACAATCCAGCACAATAAAAAATGTTAAATATTGAAATTTATATAAAAATTTTATACACTCTGACATTGTTTTGCAATACTGCACCTTTTTATATTGTTGTTAAAATACTAAGTATGAACAAAGCACAACACATCTGTGTCTATCACTATCTCTCTTTCTAGCTATTTCGCTTTAAATTCTATTGCTTATCCCAGTAATCTTAAACCAAGTATAGCTAGTTTCCTACATTTTCACCTTCCCACTTAAGTTCGTTTTCTCATGTGTCTCCCATACTACTAGTTCAGGGACATTGTTCTGATACAAATTCCAAGTCGCTGATTTTCATATCATTTTTTCATTTTCATGCAACAATATGTAAATGTGGCAACACTTTATACTATGTAAATAAATTAGCATTGCTAGTCGAATCATACTATTTAACTATCAAATGCAAACATTGTTCGGTGTATGCCTATCTACATACATATACATACATACATAAATATGTAATTCATTTGCAGCATTTTAAGGCACATTTGACTATCTTCCTCTAAGGCCAGCATTATCAAATTTAACCACATGCATTAGGCTGAATCCACACCGGATCAAACGAATTGATTTCTTGTGATTCATAAAACATACAATCGGACAACACTAAGAAACGTTTGCAGACAAGCGCCGTTTTTGCCATTTGCGCATATTCTTATGACGCAAACCAGACCGAAAAATAAAAATAACAAGTAAGAATGCTCTAGTCGAGTATACCCGACTACGAAACTCCCTGTACCCAGGTCTAAAACTTCCAATCATATGTTCGTCCACTTCAACACTATGCACACATACACAAAGCCACACACACGCGAGTCACAGAGTACGCGAGGAATTTTAAGTCGTGGCTGAGCTTCTTCTTCCCCCCTCGCTCCAGTACTGAATCTTGTCTGTTGCATAACTTCCGTGTTTATAATCCGATCGACTTGAAATTTGGACAGTATTTTAAGAGTATTGCACATCCCAAATCCCAAAGCTATATCTTTAAAAGTGTGGCTGTAAAACGATTTGATCAGTCTGCGGGGGAACAGGGTAAGATATCAGAGATTGGAAACAAACTTGATCTGCGTATGGTGTACAGGAACCTACATTACAAATTTGGTGTCTCTAGCTCTTATAGTTGCTGAGATCGACGCGTTCATACAGACGGACAGACGGCCAGACAGACGGACATGGCCAAATCGAAATCTTTTTTGAAACTGATCAAGAATATATATACTTAATAGGGTCGGAGATGTCTCCTTCTGCCTGTTATATACTTTTGCACAAATCCAATACGCATTTTATGGGTACAGGGAGTAAAAACAAGAGAGAAACAGGAAAACATTTTACGTAGTCGATAGCTAGACCGTTATTTTTCTGAAACATAACTTCGATTGGGTCTTATTTTATGTGAAACTAATTGTACCGCGCCACACTTCACTGTGGCACATAGTGATGCATGGAAAAAGTAAAAAATTAATAAAAATAACTTACGACAACTTTCCCTCCCCTGGCTTATGATTTTTTGTATAGGGCTTGAAAAAAACAGAAGCCGATCTAACAAAAACCTTCTTTCCCACATGAGTTTAGCGGCTGTTTACAGCGTCATTTTGCATGGAAATTTCGCGGTTGCAAATAATTGTATCCTTATGACCAAAAATACATTTTGTCTGATCAAGTGTGGGTTCAACCTAAGTAGACGGTGTCGTGAACACGAATAAACGGTCGCTTTCCTTAAAATATACATACATTAACAATTCTCCCGTTTTCTCTTAATATTATTCCCACACATTAATTTTCAACATTCTTATCCAACGCTTCAACATACTTAAGAATTGTAGGTGTTTTCTTATATCGATATAGAAAGTGTATTAGTTTTTTAAGTCGTTTTTAATCTAATTGAAATATACTTACCATGATATTACCTTTACGATTTTTGTTCAGTTCAATGAAATTTGATACATCACTGAATGCACTCAAGAATGTAGGTATAAATATCGTTCACATTTACGAAACCTGATAAGTACACCCACAACACTCATAAATGAGTGCATTCAACATGTTCATTAGTACATTCACAATTTTCATGGGTGTATTCATTAGCGTATTCACAAAATTCGCAATCTCACGAGTGCACTTGCAACACCTTCATTTGTTTAATTTGTTGACTGCTCAATATGGTATTCTCATTGGACTACATTGGTTTACACAATCGATACCATAACAACCGAATTCATTAATCGATTGCAACTTAGATACTGGGGAGTACTCGTTTTAATCATTTGTTTATGCACTTTATTTGAAGTCAGTCAGTGTAGACAGTCCAATAAAATTGTAAAACTTATTTTTGCGTTTTGTAAAATAAGCAACAACAAATTACTACAGTGTTTGATGAAGAACTCCCAACTTGAACCAAAATATAATTCTCATGAAATTTCGATAAACGACCGGCTGGTTCGTTTGCACAAATACGTTTGATTCAAATTATTCTTACGTTTGCTTTGCTTTCAATCAAATTTGTAACAAAAACGTGACGAGTATCGGGGGTTTTTGTAATCAGGCCCCATAAATTAAAATTAAGAGATTAAAAATTTTATACTGTTTCGTTTTAATGAAGTTACATTACACCAATTGATTTTTGTGAGGATAGATAAATAGATAATTACTTAAATAACTAATTTGAATTGGCAACTAAGTATTTAAAAATTTCAAATTCGATAAGAGAATATTCACACAAACAATTAATAGCGTTTACCTCGTTTTTTACTATAACCTACAACTATAAGTAGCCAAATACTCATAATTTCGAGAAATTTGGTGCACACTTAACTCCCATTTTATTATTGCCGCTACAGGTTGAATCCTTGCATGGCCGCATGAAAAATACTACCCACAAATGTTATATTTTCGTATGTTTAAATTATTTCCTAAACTGTCTTACTGTGTCGGTCTGTTAACACCCATGGTCATTTTTATTGAACATTTTGATCAATTGCTACAACTTTGATAATCTCTCGCTTGTACTCATGTGTCTATCTGCTTTTATTTTTTCTTTTGTTTATTTTGAATCTTTTCTCTTTATTTTCATGTTCCATTAAACCGATTCGATTTGTGCAAATAACCAAATATACAAAAACATATAAACCTAAATACTACAAAACTGCAAAATGATATAAAATACGTATTTCAAAACTGAAAATCTATTTCGCAATGAAACAACCAACTGCATAATTCAAATAAAATTTACGTAATAAACGAAAATCTCTCAAAATGTATACATAAATACATCGATTGCATTTGTGCACATGCATTATTTCATCACCATCAATCAAATATTAAAATCGACAATACCTCAAAAAACTTGGCAAAAACGTATCCCATAATGCCAACATATGTGCAACGATCCATAACTAACATTAAAATCCTGCCTAACCTTACAATACTGAATAACTAATCCATACACATTGCTCGATCCCCTGTCAACCCCCCAACGACACACGATTACATACAAACACTAAACTCACCCCACACGCCAACTGCACCTAATCAACTTAAAAATTCAAAACTTTTGTAATGCCACAAATGCCCATACAAATAAAAAACTATTACAACAATCCTGTGACCAATCATGCGGCCAACTCTCTACCAATCAAAGAATGGCGCCACTGATACAAGAATAGATCTATCGGCCATTAATAAACAACTCGAAGAAACCATCAGAGTGGCGCGTCAAGTGAAGGAGGCAAAGGCCGCTGCAGCTGCTCAGCCAGTCGGCTCGCCATCAGCTCAGACCCCCATTCCTCTTAAGTCCAATGAACCCATACAGCTGAGCTTTACCAGAGTTGATACCGGCAGTAGCAGTAGTAGCAACGGAGGGACGGATGTCAAAACCCTGAGTGGCAACGATTTGCAACTATCAGAATCGAAATCACCTGCCATAGATGAGTTGTCATTGGACTCCGCGGAGGATACTGCTGATCTGGATGATCGCAACAAAAGGTAAGCGACAAGTCCTATAAATCCCACTTGACACATAAGCCACAAAGATTAAATTGGCCGATTATCCGAATATTCCTTTCCAAGTAGAACTTGTATTTGGTATTACAGACCTGGGTACAGGATGTCTCGTAGTCGAGTATACTCGACTAGACCATTCAAACAAATTTGATCTGCGTATAATATACAGGAGCGTACATTTGAAATAAGATTTCTACAGTCGATTTCGTTCCAAAGATCTACGCGTTCATATAGACAGCTTGATGATAATTATCAAAGATTTATACACTTCATAGTGTGGATAAAGTCTCTTAGTTTTCGTTACTCACATTTGCACAGTTGCAGTACTCCATTTTACCTCTTCCAGGTCAGGGAGGTCACTCAATTACAAAATCAACCGCAGCGATACATACACGTTGAATAAACACAATAAGAGTTCAAAGATATCAAGCAATATCAATATGTAAAATTTTCCTGAACTTTCATGTACCAGTCGAGCTTACGATTCGGTGTTTATGTTTTGGACCCAACTTATGAAATTATTGCTAACGTTCGTATTGCACTTGAATATAAATATGATCCGGTGTTTGAATTTGAAACAAACAAAAAACACAAAAATAAACCCAGACACTTAGGTTAGGTTAGGTAGAACCGGTTGACCACCACAAGGTGTTCCCACATAGACCGAGCAGGGCCTTAGTGTCGCCGGATACTGAAGGTGTTTAGGAGGTTTGTTGATCATGTAGATGTCGTGTGCGCTTGGCAATCGCCAACAGCACATTGAGAGTGTGTCTGGCCGCTTCTTCTAGGGATGCGAGGCAGTGTATGTTGAAGTAACGATGTCTAAGTGTTGCGAGTGCTGGACAGCTGCACATAACGTGTTCCAAGGCTTCCACAACTCCTGGTTCCTTACATTTCCGGCAGCCGTCTTCTGTTAATATCTCCAGCTTATTAGAATGAGCTGCTGCTAGGCAATGTCCAGTTAATACTTCCATCATAAGTCTGCAATCTTTTCTTGGAAGATATAGGAGGAAGTTAGTGAGTTTCTGGTTTCGGTTTTTGGTAATTCTGCAGCTGGTGGTGTTCCAGCCTTAGCCCAAGCGGATTCATCCAGTTCACTGTATAGCGACTGCAATGAGATTTGTATATTTCTTTCGTTCTCAGGAGTTAGCCCGACTCTTTCTTTTGCCAGGCGATCCGCCATTTCGTTATATATGCACTGTTCAAGCAGTGCTTAGATTATCTAAAGCCATCCTGCTTGCCAGCATGTTTTTGGAACCAATGGAGGACGCCCGCAATGATTTTATAGCAGCTTGGCTGTCTACGAATATATTTATTTGTTCGTTCCTAGTTTTTATGGATAGAGCTACTTCTGCTGCTTTACTTATTGCGATGACTTCCGCCTGGAATATGCTGTAGTAGTCGGGCAGCTTGTACGGCACCTTATTTCCGGTTCTGCAGAATACACGGCTGCACCTACTCCTTTATCCATTTTGGAGCCGTCCGGAAATATGTTAATGGCGTATTGGTCCAGTCTTGTACACCAGTCTTCTGGTCAAATTGACGTTTGTGTTTCTTTAAAGTCAGTTCGATGAGTCATGTAGTCCGTACTATTTGCAACTCCCTCCCAATCGAACTGTGTCCAATGCTTTGAAGTGCAATGTTACCCGTTGCGAATAGACGTTGGGCCGTCCTCTGTCTGGGCCGATTAGCGTGGATGTCCAGGGGGTTGACACACAGTAGTGTTTCGAGTGCCTTGGTTGGAGTGGAACTCAACGCGCCCGTGATACAGACAAGTGCCTGTCGTTGGGTCCTTTCCATCAGTTTACGTATGTGGTCTTCTTCGTGGCTTACCACACCAGGACGCCGTATAGTAAATCGGTCGCAGTACTGAGATGTAGATCCAATGCATCAGTCGTGGTGACAGGCCCCAAGTACTACTTACTTACTTACTTATCTTCAGCGATGCATAAAGCGCCCTTCACCCTTTCCTCAACATTGAGTCTCCATGTCAGTTTGCTTTCCTGGACTACTCCGAGGTATTTGACGTTAGTTTTTAACGTGGGCGGCATTCCGTTAAACTTTGGCGGATTCCACCGCGGCACCTTGTTTCTCTTAGTAAAGAGAATGGGTCAATCTTTTCCGTGTTGATGCTAAGTCCGGCTCCGGTGGCCCATCTTAGTATTTCCTGTAATGTGTATTCCTTGACGGAGCTGAGGGTCGATGGACATTTTCCCGTGATAATGCTTATGTCATCCGCATAGGCAGTTATCTTTGGGGCTTTCCTGTAGAATTTGTTAAGTAGCTTGTCCACCACTAGATTCCATAACAGAGGAGACATGACTCCGCCTTGTGGCGTGCCTCCATGAGCTTCCTTTGTTATCGTGGTGGTTCCCCATTCGGCCTTGACTCTTCTGCAGCTCAACAGGTTCGGTATCTACGATTGTATTGCCCAGTGGGATGCTGTGGCTCTCAAGCCTTGCATTATCGCTTCTGTTCATACGTTATTGAATGCACCATAGATGTTTAGAAAAGCTCCCAGCGTATTCTTGGTGGTGAAGGGCCTTTTTTTATATTAGCTACCAGGGAGCATAGCGCCGTTTCCACCGATTTCCCTTTACTGTAGGCATGTTGGTTGGGCTCCAAGAGTGAGATTGCGCTCTCCCTAATGTGGAGCTCTAGTACTATTTCCAATGTTTTTAGCATGAATGACAATAGGCTTATGGGTCTGAAGTCCTTCGGCTGCACGTAGCTGACTTTACCTGCTTTGGGCAGGAACGCGACCCGTGCAGTTCTCCACACCACAGGCATGTCTGCAACGCGGCTATGTTGCAGACATGCCTCAAACAGTGGATGCAGCCATGGGATGATCCAATTCTTGGTCATCCGCAGCATCGCTGGTAAGATTCCGTCCAATCCAATTTGTAGCTCGTGATCGAGTCAATTGCCCACTGGATTGTCTGCGGCGTGACTATGTTTGCGGGTAGGTCCGAGTTTATTGTTCGGATCGTATAAGGTGTGTCAGGCTCTGTGACTTCTGTACACCCAGGGAAATGTGCATCGATGAGAGCGCATATTGCTTCCCTGCTGTTTTCCGCCCATCGTCCATCATCTGTTTTTAGCTGACTCTGTATGGTTGGCTGTCTGGAAAGCAGCTTCCGGAGTCTCGCCGTTTCTGTGACCTTCTCTATGCTAGAGCAGAAGGTTCTCCATGTGTTTCTCTTTGCCTTGCGAACTTATTTTTTGAAGTAATGCAGCAATATTTTGTATTCATACCAGATAATCTCTTCTTCGGCTTGTTTTGCAAGCTTGAAGAGATCCTGTACATCTTTTCTTTGTGCTTTTAGCTTTGGAGTCCACCAGGGTGGCCTGGTCCTTCTTTTGCTTTTCGATGGCTTGCACGATGTGTGGTACGCTGTCATAAGGTGATGTGTGATCATCCACTGATGGGATTGTGGGTGGTGTGAGTAGCTTTCTTCCCATCGTCTTTACAAACTTCTCCCAGTTTGTGTTCCGGGGGTTTCTGTATAAAATTTGAGGGGGAGTATAATCGAATTGCCCTTTGAATTGGATGTATTTGTGATCCGAGAAGGAAGGTTTATCGAGAACCCTCCATTCCGTCACTTGTGTACTATTTCCGGCTGCAAGTGTTAGGTCTAGAATGTTAGAGGAGGTGGGTTCCACATATGTAGGCTCACCCCCAACATTTTCTATCCTTATACTAGATTGTAATATAAAGTTAAGGAGAGACTCACCTCTGTCGTTGATGTCCGGACTGCCCCACACAGTATGATGAGCGTTGGCGTCCGTTCCGACAATTAGGGGCAGCCTCTGCAGGCCTGCCTCCGCTGTCAGTCTCCTCAGTTCATCGGGTGGTGCCTCCCTGTCGTGCGCCATGTAACAGGACTCAGCAGGCTCATCCTTGTTACCTTCTAGCGTCACGACTGTGAGATCATCAGTACTGTAATTAGACATAAAGTAAGAGTAGATGCCTTTCCTTACAAGGATAGCTGTTCTATTCCTACTTACTGTTGATGAGAGGAACGTGTTGAAGTTAGCGGACTTTAGCCCAGACACCTTGTTGCCCGCTGCCACCCAAGGTTCCTGGACTAAAGCAACATCGGCGGACACCTGATCCAGGGCTATAAGGAGCTGCACCGACGCTAGCTTACTTTTGTGTAGGTTGAGCTGGAGAACCTTCAGCTGCATGGCTGCTGGATTCCTTTACTCGCGGTGGATCGGTGGCTTCTGTGCCACTTCCACGATTTCCAGGCTGTGGGCAGCTTCCACCATAGACGCATGGCTCAGGCCTTGCTCCACCTCACCAGCCATCAGCGTGTTGTCGTTGTTGTCTCGTGTGCTACGTTTATTGAGACGCAGGTATACGTTACCCACGCCCCACGCCTTCTTCCCGTACCTAGAATAAAACAGATCGTCGGCTTCCTTGCTAATTTGCAGGATCATGTGTTGTCCCTTTTTAACAGACTTAGCGCCATGAATGACCTGTCAATCAGCGGTGGGCACGTCAGTATTCTGCCATTTGAGTAATTTAAGAGGCTGCTCCTTAGGCACGACCCTCGAAAGTAGCACTTTTGCCTTTGGTACGGACGGAAAACTAGTTATATCCACTACCTCCAGCTTGGCGCCCTTCCACGGGGCTTCCATTGAAGCGACTGTTTGAGAGACCCAAGGTTGGGTCGTCTCTGCAGCTGAGAATTTTGACTCCATTAAGCCAACCTGCACCAGCGAATGTGCTGGGTACAGCATCCGGAATCTCCATCCTGTAATTGAACACTTAATTTTTTTCAATGATACTCCTATAATGTTTTTGTACATAATTTATTCATTATAACTAAACAATAACTTTATGTTTTAACAAACATTACAACATATCAAATACTAAATATAGCCGAAAAAATTACTTAATATACTCGAGAGCTCAACCCCGGGACACTGTATACACAATTTCAATCTTAATATATTGTTGTTTTAACACTGTAATTATATATAAATACCTCAAATAAACACCACAAAAAATAACACACTTTACTTAACATCTCCTTCCTTGTTTTCAAAATGCAATCGAATCCAAAAGTAATCTATTCAAAAGGTTCCTGAGCTTCGGCGGCGGTGGGCTGGCTGGCGGTTCAAGCGGGGGTGGTGCAGGCACTTCGCCTTCTGGCAACAGTTTGGGCGGCGGCGGCTCTGGAAACTTTTTGCTAGATGTTGTTCGAGTGAGTACAAAAAAAAAATGTTCATAAAACTTGCCTGCTCACTTTCCACCCATCTCTTTCTGTGTGTCCGCTTAGCTTTTTTCGGGAAGCGTGCAAACCCAGCAGGGTGATGAAGCCGCCAATAGCGTGGGCGCAGGATCAAGCAGCAGTACAGATGACGCAGATGCCAGCGGAGATAGCACGCGCACCGCAGATGGTTACACCGAGGGTATTCCTGGACCCGTAACGCGTCTCGTGGTGCTGGCCAATCGTGGTCTGGCCAATCTTGTGCAGGACTTGATATTGGTAAGCATAAAAAAATCAATTAAATTGTGTGATAACTTAACATTCCCTCTATTTCGTTAGCGCGTTGCCGCCACCAGCGAGAAGTTTGTAAACTTCAAAGCCAAATTGATAACGGCGCTAATCTAAGCGGCATTGGCACGTCCTTATCCTCAGTTTTAGTCAAGTCAACCCAACTGTACAGAGTCAACACAACAAACAACATGCCCACAAGTACACTCGCACAACCATTTGATACTCTTCCACACACAAGAACATATTTTTATTTAGTTATGCATTATTTTTGTCATTGTCAACATTGTACGGGATTCGCAAGTTTAGTCTTTCTAACTCAATATTTTCAATACTAAAAGTAGTTGAACAAAAATTTTAATTAAGATTTTCAATACAAAACAAAACAATATTGCACGGAAATATATTTATTTTTTATACGAATAGAAATTATAGAAATGAATAACAAGAATATATGAATATGAAGTAAACAAAAGAAACACCTAATGAAAAACTTTCTTGCTCTCCTTTTCTTGTATTATTTCACTCTGCCACTATTTTCTCATTCACTTTTGTACATATTCTGCTACTGCCTTTTTAGTATGTAATGTATGTAAACTCTAGTTATGCACTTATTTCACACATTTCCTTAAACGTTATATACATATAAAAATTTCCGTAAATTTTTTTTTTTTTGCACTTAAAATATTATGACTGTGGTGTTTTATTTACTATTATTTTTAAAAATCTAATGTTATACTATGTAGTTGAAGTAAACAAAAATAAAAATTTCTATCACAAATAATTTAACCAACTTATTGCCTAAAAAATATATGTATGCATACTAGACAGCTGCATGACTTCACTCAAATTATGAGTTCAAATGATTTAATTCGAATGCTGTCGAATCGAGTGAGTGCAAGGGATACAATGAAATGAGTTTGTATGAGTTCGAGTGACATAGAGTTTGACAGCTCTCGGCATTCTGTGAAAATCAGTGAGAATGAATGAATGTACAAAGTGAAAAGAATAAATATGACATTGCCGAAGTCACTTGAATGATTCGAAATTTTTTCAGTCTTTTTTTTGGCCTCAAGTTTTCGACGTGTACGAATGCTTCGAGTGTCAATTTACGAAAGTTTATGCAGCTGTCTAATGCATATACCACATTCTTCTGTCATTTCTGAAAATGTAAGTCTGCGAAGATTTAAACTCGTGATTTTCACTAAAGAGTTTTCAGCTTGTAGGGAATAGGGGTAGCGAAGCAAGCGAGTCGTACAAAAACTCATGACCAGCCTTGTCTTGATCTTTTGCGCCCTTTTTCCTCTGCGCATTTTGCTGTGTGTTTGTATGAAATTGGTTAGCGATAACTTAAATCAGAGTTGCAGTGCAAAAGAAAATCAATTGCATAGTGTGGTTTAAAATTCACCGTCTAATACGGTGTTTAGACTGACGATTATTCGGCAAGCATCAGCAAAAGTATTTTTCCATAAAGAATGCACAGGCCCACGACTAAGAGAGCTCATACGTTACCACAAGACGTCTATAACTTTTGGCTCTCACTTTGCATGTACGTCACATTCACGATTGAGAGACAGTAGGTTACGCCATGCGCACGATTGAGAGAGAGTAGGTTACGCCATGCGCATGTCCGTTAGTCGCCGTTATTCGGCGACCAAACCTGTGACGTCACAAGCCATGAAATTCAGCGCGCGCTTTTGAATTTGTTCGAAAATCACTAACTTTTTTTTACTGTATCGGCTCGTGGGGCTGTAATTTCAGTCCGATTTTGAAAATCTTGCCAGCATATTGTAGGGAACTTCATACCGCATCGATTGATAGGTCTTGGTGCTCTGTAGGTTATTTTATATAATAAGTATTTTAAATAATAAGTAGTTAAAGTTAGAAAATGTTCCCAGGCCGAATGTTTGCATTCAAACATTCAAAATAATCATGTTCTACATATGCTTACCAAATTTAATTAAAATCGGACATATATATCTTATACCTGCCCTAGCAGCGACCGAAGTTATTGTATGCAAACGCTGCAAAATGTGCTGGAGTGCCTGAAGAACGAACTAAAACTACAATAAATGAATTAAATACTACCTGTTTGACTTGTTAAATAGCATTGCCATCAAAAGTGGTAAATTTGCATACATTTTTCATACATGAAGTTAAGTTGCAACCGATCGCTCCCACGGCAGGTATGAGATATATATGTCCGATTTTAAAGAAATTTGGTAAGACCTATCAAGTATCGGTATGAAGTTCCCTACAATATGCTGACATGATTTTCAAAATCGGACTGGAATTACAGCCACACGAGCCGATATACTAAAAAATGTGACGTCTGTTTACATTCTAACTTATCGCTCAATTGTAAAGGTATGATTATAAGACTTGGCACAGATACTTCTTTTTGCTGCAGGTAGTTCATATGGGATTTTCAAAATCTGGCAAGAATTACAGCCATGCGAGCCGATAATGTGATGTAATGGTAATGTGACGTCACTCGTCACCCCACTTTACCACATTTGCGGCAGTCGGTAGTTACCATAGCGCGTGAGTACGGTATGGCAGGCTGCCACATAAATTTTGTGATTGAGATACGTGCTCACACGATATGGCAAATCAAAGATTTCTTTGTTACAAACGTGCCATATAAGTTTATATGTTAAAATATTTAACATATTTTCTTACTTTTGCCACATGCAATTTTTTACGGTTGATTTTGATAACGATATTACATAAATGTGGCACAGTGCCATATCGTGTGACCGCACTTAGAAGAATCAATTTCCCCATCAATTAGTTTGTGTAAAAAAATCACATCAAGCATGGTTCGATCAGAAAGAGAAGGCAAGCTTATTAGTAAGAGTCTACTACGGTTAGAAGGCAAGAAAGTATTGGGAGTCCAGTTAAGACCCCGGAGTGCAAAGAGAATAAATTGTTTTTGTACCGATTCTAATCTATCCCGATGAACCCTGTGTTGTGGACACCACATACACGACCCATATTCAAGAATACGACGCACAAGAGAAGTAAAAGAGTTTTAGTAAAATCGTTAAATTCTTTATGCACGATTAGCGGTGGAATAGATATGCTTGTCAAACTTAAGCTTGGGATCTAAAAGGATACCCAAATCATCAACCGACTCAATTCAAACAAGCGGCTTACCAATAGGAATATAATTATAATTGTTAAACAAGTAATAATGCTAAAGTCGAGTGTACCCGACTACAAAACTCCCTGTACCCAGGTCAAAAATTTCCGACCGCATTTTCGTATACTTAAACAAACACACACACACACATACATATAGACGTACACACACAAGCAACAGCACAAGCGACAGCGCAAGCGACAGCGCAAGCGAGGCATTTTAAGTGGTGGCTGTGCTGTTTCTTCCCCAGCCCCCCCCCCCACTCTGCAGTACTGAATCATGTTTGTTGAATAACTTCCGCGCTTATCATCCGACCATCTTGAAATTTAGACAGTAGATTAAGAAAGACTAAAGTATTGTACATGCCAAATTCCAAAGCTATACCTTTTAAAGTGTGGCTGTAAGACATTTTGATCGAATTGCGGGGGAACGGGGAGAGATATATGAGATCGGAAATTATCTTGGTTTGCGTATGGTATCCAGGAACCTACATGCCAAATTTGGTGTCTCCAGCTCTTGTAGTTGCTGAGATCGACGCGCTCATACGGACATACAGACAGACGGACAGTCAGACGGGCATGGCCTAATCGAAATCTCTTTTGATACTGATCAAGAATATAGTACATAGTACTCCCAAATAGAGGACGAGTGCTACATCTATCGCCATCCGCAGGAGAGCACGCCGAACAGATCGGCCACTCTGCGGCACTTCAATAAGTCAAGCTGGATGAGGATGCTGCAGAACTGCCTTTAAAGTGGGGCTAATTCCTTGTGCTGCATATTAATTAAATACAATACGAACTCAGGTTTAACCATATTTATGTATATTTATTTTAATTTATTTAAATTAAGAATCAATTTAATTATTATTTGACTTTTATTTTGCTTTGCAGTAATCTTTGAACTTTCGTGTACTGCAAAACCTTGCGGTTACCAGCTTGGCGAGGTATCGATCAGAATTTAACGATAATGGGTTCATGTTATTTATCAAACTACTGTTAAAGTAGCAGATTGAAGAAAGTGTTATCAAATGTATGTTTTCATACTGTTAATGCACTGTTAACCGTCTGTTAGAGTAAAGTTAACACGCTGTTATCCGTCTGTTATAGTAATGTTATCATCATGCTAATGTTCTGTTGATAACATACTACTTTTATTTACAAAGTTGAATAACAGTCGATTGGCTGTTATATTAATCACTGAAATTACCGTCGATCTGGTATATTTTGCAATTTTCGGCGCAAAAATTGGAAAATTGAAATTGCCAATCGAAAGTTCTGATTCCTACAAGTACAGAAATGTATAGGTTTTTGAAATCCTTAAGGATTTGGCCGAGCTATAGCTAAAAAGATGCCGCAAGAAATTCTAGCTTGTGATCAGCAGCCCAAAAGTACGCAACAAATATTTTCAAATTTCTGCACAATTGGAACGGCTTTCTAGTAGCTCCCATTCAGCCATATTCTTGCAGATTTTAAAAGGACCTTGTGCGTTAGGATCGTAAGGACCTACTCTATCGATTGGCATTCAAGGATTATGGGGTCATCTAAAGACCATCGACTTGTAAATTTTCAGTCCGAGGGCGAAAAGAATCGTGCCCAAAATACAAAATACTCAATATCTTGGGAACTACAAGGACGAATTTAATGTCCTTTGGCCAGTTGGTAGTTTTGATAATGCCAAGTTGTCTGACACAGGACTCGTCAGGATACGCAAGGATTCGGCAGAGATATCGCTAATTTTCTGTATACAGAAAAGTCCTTATTTCTCATGTAATGGTTCGTCCCGAGTATAATTGTAACACTTGAATTTCTGCAGAAGACGTCTGTCTCCTATGTAGGTTCTTTATTGATTGTCTTGCTTAGCCTAAAGCCACGAGCTGTGAAGCAGCGAGCGCAGCCGTTTTACATTGTATTGTATATAAAGCAACGGAAACGTTGCAGGCGGCAGAGAGTGTTAAGAATGTGCACATATGTATATAATTGAAATGGTCAAGCGTGAGAACGCTGACTTGACTATTTGGGCAGGCGCTGTTATCAAGTACGATCATATTTCGTTAGCACTTAGCGTTGGCCGCGCAGCGACAAAGTCACCGCTTTATATATTTTATGTTGGCATAACAACAAAGTGTTGCTGCCTTGTTTATGTTTAGGCACTTAAGTGTTGGTGCTCAATATGTCTTGAATTATTATTTATTATATATATGTACACATGCTACATCTCCCTCCTTTTGAAAAATAACGTAATATTATGAAGTTATTTTAAGAAATTATTAATTATTATTATATACTTTTTTTTTGTTGTTTTTTTTTTTTTTTTTAATTTAAATTTAACTTACTAACAATATGAAAATATTTATTTTTATATCAAAAATATTTATATTTAACAAAATTTTTTTTTTTTTTTAATTAATTTTTTTTTTTTTTTTTTTTTATCTGTGGCCACACTAAAAATTATTATGAATTAAAAATTTTTAACCTATCCTTATGAACTTTTTGCTCTTTATTTTTACTGTTTTTAATAATTATATTATTATTTTCTTCTAATGCTACTACCGTAAAGGGACCTATATATTCTGGATCCAATTTATGGCCAGTTTCGTTTCTTAATAAAACTTTATCTCCTATTTTTGTTTTAAAATCTAACACCTGTTTATCGTAATGCATTTTATTTCTAATCTTAATCTTATCTAGCATAACTCTTGCTCTTTTATATGCCTGTTCTAGTCTAAATTTTGATTCCTTAGCGTAGTTTTCTATGTTGTATAGGGGTTCTATATAATCTATTTTATTAAAATATTTTGGCAAATTGCTTTGTTTGCCGAAAACTAACTCATATGGACAATAATTGTGTGCCATAGAGGGTGTTGTGTTGAAACAAAATACAAAGTATTGAAGCCATACGTCCCAATCAGCTTTATCAACTGATATATATGAGCGTATATATTCATTAAATGTTCTGTGACTTCTTTCTACTGTTCCAACTGTTTGATGATGATGTGCTGTAGACGTTATGTTGTCTATTTTTAAATATTTGCACAATTCATCTATGATCGAATTTTTATACTCTGTTCCCATGTCCGTAATGAACGTCTTCATTGGACCGTACTTCAGAATAAATGATTCGAATATCGCTTTTGCTACAGTGTTTGCGCTTTTATTTGCAATTGGAACGGCAATTAGGTATTTTGTTAAATCACATATTAATGTGACAATATACTCGTTTCCATTCTCAGATGTAGGTAGCGGACCAATGGTATCCACTATCACTCTGTCAAAAGCTTTAATAGGAGTTTCTGTCAATATAAGTGGGGTTCTAGTGTGCTTTGTTATTTTAGCTTTTTGACATTTTTGACATTTTCTTATGTATTCTGTAATATCTTTGGACATTCCTTTCCAATAATAATGTCTTTTGACCTTGGCCAAGGTTTTTGAAATGCCAGTATGACCTCCTTGCATAGGTTCATCATGAAATGTAGACAGTATTGCTTCTTTTTCTTTATTAGTTTTAATTTGGGTCACCGGGTTGAGTAGCGCTACTCTTAATGAATTCAATATTTTATTGCCCATTTCTTTAAAATTATCTATTGAAACATATTCAAAGATATTTTCCCACGGTGCCATTTTGAGTTGGCTGATTTTATTTATACCGGCCTGCTTTTCAAGCCTTTGAAAGAATTGACCTAGGTCAAGAATTCCATTAGTATATAAATCGCTAACATCATATCTTGCAGTAATTTTTTTCCATGTTTAAAGAAACATATCATATTATTTACATGCAAGGCCACTACTTTACGCACATCGTCATTTTGGATGACGTCATATACGTTGGGCTTTGAAGCTTTTTCATTAAATTGCATAGGCAATTCTTCATTATTATCTCCTGCGCAGGATTTTTGTCTACTTTGTTGCCTGGTAGTGACTTTCAGGACTTTTATTTGTATGTCTTTGAGTTCTTGAATGGTTATTCTTGATAACGCATCCGCTACATGATTATCTTTACCCTTCAGGTATTCAACGGTGAAATTATACTCCTCTAGTTCAAGTCTCATACGCGTTAGTTTTGAGCTTGGATTTGTCATTGAGAACAAAAATGTTAACGGTCTGTGATCTGTTTTGACAGTGAAGTGTCTACCATAAACATATGGTCTGAAATAAGTAATTGCCCAATGAATTGCTGCCAATTCTTGTTCTGTTGTACTTTTATTACTTTCGCCCTTAGTAAACGATCTTGATGCATAAGCAACTGGAAGTTGGAGTCCATTTTTGTTTTGAGTTAAGACTGCTCCACATGCTTGCTTACTTGCATCTGTTATTATGCAAAATTCTTTGCTGAAATCTGGGTATTGTAATAAATTTGGATTTATTAATGATGATTTGAGATGTTCGAAGGCATGCTGGCAATCAGCTGTCCATTCGAATTTAACATCTTTTTTACATAATCGTGTTATATGACGAGAGTAGTCGGCAAAATTTTGGATAAAACGTCTATAGTAATTGCAAAATGCAACAAATCGTCTAGCGCTGTCCGCATCATGTGGGACGGGGTAATTCTTAATGACGTCGTATTTTTTGTCGTCAGGTAAGATTCCTTTATCTGTGCATTTGTGTCCCAAAAAGGTTACTTCATGCATGAAAAATGAACATTTTTCAGGATGTAGTTTAAGATTGTATTTCCTACATTTCTCAAAAACATCAGTTAAGTTTTTGAGCATATGCTTTTCGGAACAACCAATGACTATTAAATCATCCATATAAAGGAAAGCTTGAGAAGGTTCCAATCCGGAAAATGCTATTGTCATCATTCTCTGGAAGGAATTTGGCGCTATTTTTAAGCCAAATGGCAATCGCGTGAAGCGATATGAGCCATTGCTTGTTGAGAAAGACGTTACATCTCTTGAACTATTTTCGAGTTCAATTTGATGAAAACCAGACATTAAGTCTAGGCATGAGAAGTATTTTGCTCTCCCTAATTGATCTAAAATATCATCAATTCTAGGTAGTGGAAATTTATCCGACAACAGTTTTTTATTAATTTGACGATAGTCAATTACTAATCGCCATTTTTTCTTGTCAGAACCGGGAAGAGATTTCTTTGGAACTAACAGAAGTGGGCTGTTATAAGGTGATACAGACGGCTCGACTATCTTATTGTCGATTAACTTTTGAACTTGAACTTCTATCTCTTCTTTATGACTATGAGGGTTTCTATAATTTTTTATATAAACTGGTTCATCATCCTTCAATCTTAGTTTTTGTTTGTAGAAATTGTTTATTGTTATTGATTCGGTTTCAAGTCCGAATACATCACTGTACTGTGTGCATAAGTCAGTTAATTCTTTTTTAAATTGTGGTGGAAAGTTTTTTGTTAATTGAGATAATACAGTTTTTTCTCTATTTTCAGGATTGTTTTGAACTATGTCGTAGTTCGAAAGTGATTCATATGTTAAATTTTTAATATTTACTATTTGGTCGGTACTGGTCGTATTCAGTAATCGGACAAATGCATTTTTGGTGGTTGCAACTGTATTTGCAACATAAATGCCTTCTTTAATTTCCTGATTTGGAATTAAAACACTATCTTCATCTGATAATAGATTAATCTTTCGGACAACTTGGGATCTTGCTGGTAGAATAATGGAGTTATTACCAGAACTGTATGTTATTGGAACATAAATCGGAAAATTTAAATTATTTGGTCTCATTATGAGCCAATCTTCATTAGGTTTAAAATCTAACTGGCAATTGAATTTTTTAATGAAATCAATGCCTATTATTCCATCACATGGTATTGCGAAATGCAAATCTACTAAATGAAAGTCGTGTGGAATTATATATTTACCTGTCTGAATTTCTATTGATATTAGTCCTTTTGACTGTATTAATTCATGTCCTATGCCTTGAATATTAATCTTTTTATTTTCATTAATATTATGAAAGATATCGGAATTTTCTTTTAAAAGTGAGATATCTGCACCAGTGTCTATTAAAAAGACAAGGTTTTTATTTGTTTCTACATTGAAAAAGTTAACGAAAATATTGAGACTAAGATTGATGGTATGAACTTTATGGTTTACTGTTGAATATCTGAGGGTTGTTGTGAGTTTCCCGAGTTGTTTTGGGTAACTCTTACATTATTGTTATTATTGTGGCCTCTATTGCCACGGCCTCTAGAGTTTCCTCTATAATTGCCTCTTCCACCATTATTTTGGTTATTACTATATTGGTTATTGTAGTTATTATTATAGCCACGAAAATTACCTCTATAGTTTCCACGTCCTCGATTTCCGCCACGATGTGGTCGATTGTTATAGAAAAGGACATTATTTGACTGTCCATTTGCTTCTGACGTGTCTATGTATTTTGCAATTGCCTCAGCCATGGTTTTGAAATTACCGGCTTGCATGATAACTCTGACTTTATCAATTGGACAATTTTTAATCATTGCCTTGACTGCAAGATTAGTGGAGTACTCTCTGGCTACTTCATAGGATAAGCCATCTTTTTTGTACGCGTTTTGTAAAGCTTGAGCCATTTGCTCTACCTCTACTGTATATTGGGTTGCGTTTTTATTGTGATGCTGTATGTTCATCAATTTTGCTGATAGAACTGCTACAGTATCGCCTTTGACAGTACCTTGAAGTCTGGCAATTACTTCAGGTATTGTTTTTTCGTTATCGATCAGATCTCTGGCATAACCTTTCAGCTTCGTTTTTATTATCGAAATAGCTAATGATTCATGTTCGCCTTTTAATCCGTCTACTGTTTCTAGAGCATCGATGAAACTGGCTAGATGCTTAGCCTGACCATCGAAAGCTGGTATAAGCCTGGTTGCATCGGCAATAAACTCATGACTTGAAGGATTTTGGGCCATGGTGTTTATGTTTATATGCTTTTGCTCTATTATGCTTGAATTTGTTTCAGAATCTGAATATTCTAGATCTAACACTTCAGACTGTGTTAGTATGGCTGGAATTGTCAGATTATTCAAGTCTTCTTCTTCGATCTTTGAGCTTGCAACTTCAAACCCTTGCGAATCTTTTGGTTCAGTGTTGGATGTTTCCGGTTCATCACCAGTTACAATTACCAATGGGCTATTCAGTATAGTTGGTACTGAAATTTCCAAATTGAACTTTTCTTTTATTGAAATCAAATTTGATCTTAGTTTGATCAAAAAATTTGATACTTGAGACCAATGGTCTTTATTCAAGTGTGTTCTATGCTCATATACTAGTCCACGTGCTTCATTAAAGCAGTTTACTAATATGGCTGCATGCCTATTTATTGTGGGGTTTTTTATCGGCCTATTTTGAGTTAGTGACTTATACGATTTGTCAAACTCTGTTTTTATTTTGTTTAGCTCTGCTAGTAACTCTTTCCATTCCATTGTTTTATGGATATGAATTATTTGATGAATACCATCATTATAAGAGTTCTGCCTAGCATTGGGTGGTCGTCTATAACTGATCTAACCTGTATACCGGGAATGGTTGTTAATACGATTGCCTTTTGTGTATTAGAGCAATGTATTAAAGGAGAAAATTCTATATTGTATTTTTCTGTATACATATATTCTAACTGATTGATGCTTACTGGGGTCGTTGAGACCAAACTTAGAATTCTTTCTTTAAAATAAGCATCCCTATCATACACCTGTCTAATAGCCTTTAGTGTTGCCATTTAATTTTATTGATATTTTGTTTCTTTTTTATTTTTAATTATTTCATATTGTTCTTAAGTATATTTGTCATTTTGTTGTTGTGTGCATTCTTAATTATATTTTGTCCAAGTCATTTCCTTGGCTCATATATTTTTTTTTTAAACATTTATTGTGCATTTTATACAATTTATAAAACATATTTGCACACATAACAACAATAATGACTATTAATAGGATATTTGTTAATTCTAGATCTATGGTTGTTGCTTCTACTTTATTTATTACGTTAGCAGTGGAATCCACTGACTTAACGTCTACTAAACCCATTTTAGGTGTTTGCAATTTGTAGTATTTATAATTTTCCTCAATTAAATCTTCTGAAGATTTACTAATAGAGTTGTATTTCATGGACAATATTCCTACCTATCGTTTCGCATAGCTTTACGGGCTATACTTTCTAATTGGGCAGAGAGGGTTCTGCGCAATTTTACAATAGTAGTATTAAATATAATAATTATAATGTTTCAAATAAGCAATATCAAATTTAAATTTAAAATTATGTTTATATACTGCTGCTGCTGCTATGGACCCATTCCGCGTCAACTGGACGTCACCGGCCTGGTACGTTGACGCTCCCTCGTATGCGTAATTGGCGGGGGTGCCCCTCACGCTTGTTGTTTCTTCTGAGTCTTCTGAGTCTTCTGCTTTTGTTGTTCTTCTGGTTGTGCTGCAGGCAACATGCAAGTGGATTTGCAATGTGCACTCTCCAGTGGTCCAGGGCAATCTCTTGGGCAGGCGTCTGGCCTCTTTGGCAATGGCTTGGGGATGTTTAGATTTGTATTACTTTTTGTGTCAATTGATTTTATAGCTGAGTGAGCTTTAGTGATAGGTTGTTTTATGGTTAAGAGACTTGCTTTTAAATAGTCAAGCTCTGACTGCAACTTTTGTGCAGTTGACCATGCGGGAGGCGGCGTTTTGGTAAATAATAGCCACTTTATGTGCGCTATTCTCTTATTTACTTTTGTTTTAACGCCTCCGCGCTTACCCATATCACTCAAAACTCTACTCACTCAGACTATTTCCGTTTGTAATTTCCGTATCATCTGGTTTTTGTTGTAGTATTGATGTATTGCCAATTGCCATGTATTTATTCCGTATTTATTAGATAGCTGCAGCTCCGCCTGGAAATCGTCTTTGATCACTTGTTTGCCATTGTGTTTGTTATAGTTGCTGTCCGGACCAAGTCACGGTCGCCATGTAATGGTTCGTCCCGAGTATAATTGTAACACTTGAATTTCTGCAGAAGACGTCTGTCTCCTATGTAGGTTCTTTATTGATTGTCTTGCTTAGCCTAAAGCCACGAGCTGTGAAGCAGCGAGCGCAGCCGTTTTACATTGTATTGTATATAAAGCAACGGAAACGTTGCAGGCGGCAGAGAGTGTTAAGAATGTGCACATATGTATATAATTGAAATGGTCAAGCGTGAGAACGCTGACTTGACTATTTGGGCAGGCGCTGTTATCAAGTACGATCATATTTCGTTAGCACTTAGCGTTGGCCGCGCAGCGACAAAGTCACCGCTTTATATATTTTATGTTGGCATAACAACAAAGTGTTGCTGCCTTGTTTATGTTTAGGCACTTAAGTGTTGGTGCTCAATATGTCTTGAATTATTATTTATTATATATATGTACACATGCTACACTCAGCTCCTGTAAGTATATTTGACCTTTGGGTTATATATCCGGGTTTGACAGGCTAAGTCCTATCTTTTTGCCAAAGGACATCAAAATCGTCCTTGAAATGACCGAGTTACAGGTGATTTTGTGATTTTTGATCCATTTTTCTGACCTACCCCCTTGCAAAAAAGTGAAGTGTTTTTTTCGGTGAAATCCTGAAAATTCTTGAATGCCAATCGATAGTCCTGATTCCTACGAGTACAAAAATGTATAGGTTTGCGAAATCCTTAAGGATTTGGCCGAGCTATAGCTAAAAGTATGCCGCAAGAACTACTAGCTTGTGATCAGTAGACCTCGGAATTTTGCATCTTTTGTATTTTTCATCAGATTGGTACCAAAATTTGTATGCAGACGTCTTATCGTTTAAATATAACAAAAGTTAATGCATATCGAAAATATGCAAAATATATGCAAAAAATATGCAAAAGCATATGCAAAAAATATATGCAAAATATGCAAAATATATGCAAAATATGCAAAACATATGCAATCGAATTTCATCTTAAAATTGAATTCCTCTCGTTAAATATTAAAGGGCGAGCTATTATATTTCTACACTCAGAGATAAATTAAGTATTCTGTACTCAAACCATGTACAAACGGTGTCAAAATCCGACCGAGCTCGGAAAGTCTTGTTATGAGTACAGAATTCTTATATTAGGAACGATTTTTTTAAGTCCGAAATTCTTAAAATAAGAACTTTCGAGATATATGAAGAATACTTTGTAGATTTAAAAAACATATGTATATATTATCTTTAAGTATCAAACAGGATTAATTTCCCGAAATGCGGATGACTTCAGAATGTTTATTTTTAATCGTATCGTCAAAAGTCATATGTGTATGCATGTGCGAGTATATGAAAGACTAGCAGGTAATATCCCGGCCTTGCCCGGGGAAATATTTAGATGAAAATGCATTTTTTTCTTGAATTTGACTGCTTTCAATTAAATAGTTGAGCCACGTGACTAATGTTTTCAGTGTAGGGCTATGAAAATGTCTTTGAAAAAAAAAAAAAAAAAAAAAAAAAAAAAACATGTCCCACTCATTTGTTCTTGACTTCCATTTCCCGCCCGTGGCGACACGGAGTAGATTTTCCAAAATCAATTGGCATTTTAAGCCAACAATAATACTAAGAATCCAAATTCAATCTTTCCAACTGTTTTTCGCCCGCTGTCTTGCCCGCAAAGTACCGAGGTTATTGTATTTATATTTGGAAATTAGTATAAGGCCACGTGTATTTTTCGAAACCGGTAGCACATGTGACGAATTATTGAATGTGAAGTGCTTTGAAAATAAATTTCAAAATGATTGAATGCAAAAAAGGAGTTTGAAAATGAGTTTGAAGTAAATTGGAGGATAATCCAAAAAATTTCATACAACAGTTTTCCGCGTATTTTCCGACCTTAGGGATAGATTTTCCAAAATCTTTGGACACCGCGCCTATAATTTCTGCCTATAGAACCTTGAAAATGAGATTAAAGCCAATCGCATGAAAACTAAAAATTTCGAATGCCAGACTTTTCCACCGATTTTCCAACCATGGAGCTGAATTTCCCAAAATCGCTGATACACGTGTCAAATTATTTAATGTGAAGAGCTTTGAAAATGAGTTTGAAGCCAATCGGACGATAATCAAAAATGTTTCATACAACAGTTTTCCACGAATTTTCCGACCTTAGGGATAGATTTTCCAAAATCTTTGGACACCGCGCCTAGTATGTGTTTGGGTATAACCATAAAAATGAGTTTAAAGCCAATCACATGAAAATTGAAAATGTCGAATTCCGGAGTTTTCCACCGATTTTCCGAGCATAAGGCTGAATTTCCCAAAATCGCTGATACACGTGTCGAATTATTTTACGTGAAGAGCTTTGAAAATGAATTACACTTTCGCCCATACAACCTTGAGACCCCCATTTTCCACCCATGGGGGTGGATTTTTCAAAATCGGTGAAATATGTGTCAAATGAATTTTTGTGTAGATGTCTGAAAATGAGTTTGAACCTGATTGGATGGTAAACAAAAAAGTTTCATACAACAGTTTTCCGCGATTTTCCACGCTTGTGAGTGGAATTTTCCAAAATCCCGTCTCAGTGTGCACTTTCATCATAGATGGAAGCTTCTGTGAAAATTTCAGCATCCTAGCTCTTATGGTTTGGGCTGTGCGATGATTGCCAATCAATCAGTCAGTCAGTCAGTCAGTCAGTCAGCACGAACTCTTTTATATATATAGATAATATCACTATATGCAATCCGATAACCCATTGTTTTTGGAAATGATATTATGCAATTACTTTAGTTTGCTAGAGAATAAAATTCTGAATTTCCATTTGAGGTTCTTGAAACATTGAACCCAGAAGATGCTGAATGTATAAAGCAGGCAAAAGAGTTTATAAAAAGTCCCCAACTGCATCGCGATTTTATATATATAAAATCGAATTTCGGGAGAGTTTCCGAAATAATAACTTCCTTGGAAGCAAAGAGTCTCCCATTGGCAAAGTCAATGGAGTTATTTAAGGAAGCTGAAAATATTGTTCAAAACACAAGTAGTGCTTTTGGCATGGAGTTGAAGGCAAAATTTGAAGGCATTTTAAAAAGAAATCCTGACTATAATATAATTTCAAAAATTAATAATATTTTAAGTCTCAATGCCGAAGATTTGTCTGGACTTAAGCCCGTTTCAAACGCAAATATAACAAAATACAAATTTGCTCCAATTACTTCTTGTGATGTTGAAAGAAGCTTTTCCGCCTACAAAATGGTTTTTGGGGAAAAACGTCAAAGCCTCTTAATAAATAATTTCGAGAAAATAATGGTAATATATTGTAATAATAATTATATTGAATAATTTTAATCCTATAAAATAAAATTTTAATATGTACACGACCCCCTGAATCGCTTTTATATTATTTCTTGATTTGTTTAAAATAGAAAAGTGTTTGCATATTTTGCATATATTTTGCATATTTTGCATATTTTGCATATATTTTGCATATTTTGCATATATTTTGCATATTTTGCATATTTTTTGCATATGTCATGCATATGCAAAATATGCAAATATGCAAAAAAAAAAATATGCATATCGTTTTCACCTCTATTTTCTATGAAACGAATTTTGGTGTCATCAGAATTTAAATATCTTAATCCTTCAAGAATATGCAAAATCCGAGGTCTAATCATTACAGTTACACATATATATAAGCACACACTAAACCAAAATTATTGTAACAAATAGCCGAAGGCCTCGGTAGCCAGCGCTATAAAAACTACTTGTTAGTTTAATTTTAAAGTTAAGCTATCAATATTAATAAATAAATAAATAAAATAAAATGTTTAACCCAAATAAAATGTACTCCTTTCTTTTTGTTTTTACAAACTCTATGCTTATAGTAGGTATAAGTTAAAGCCCTGAGATGTGTGAGCCATAACTAGCTCAAAATTCGACTAATGTTTATTTGAGATATGTATTATATACATATAAGCTTTCCATATCATTGTATCATAGTTTTGATGATGTAATAGTTGTTAAAGTTCGGCAAACAATAACTAATTTTAAATTTGAACAATTTATTGTAAGATTGCGAAGAAGACGTGTCACCGAAATCAAGCGCTTATCAATCGGTCTTTACGAAGTTTCTCTCATAATTTCAACTTTGTGTGTGTTTAATATAATCACTACCGGGATAGCCGTTGTTAATTATGAGTGGGCATAACGCTCACGACGATATGAACGTAAATTTAAGCAATCTGGACCTAGAAACAATTTTAAATAACGCCAGAAAAAGAAAAATCATTGACTCTCCCACAATGTGTGAGAAAAAAGCTCCACGCAAAAACAATAATTACTACGAGATTCTTGATAATGACATAGATCAATGTGATAAAGAAGTGCTTGAAAGCTTTCCACAGCATGTGCAATCGCAAGCAATAACTAATAAACAAACAAGTGTGCAAAGCAAGGCCTCCGATAACACAACAACAAAAACATCAACGAAAGCTACAACAAGCAAAGATGCTGCGTTATCAGCACCTTCATCAGCATCAACAACGGCACAATCGTCATCAACAGCAGATCCAGATCTCAACGCAGAAAATTTGCAAAAGACAAACAAAAACAAAAACAAACATATACCCCCAATAAATGTGTTTAACATAGAAGCAAAACAAATAATAAAACTAATAAAGACGGGATTAAAAATAACACAGTTCAATATCAGAGAACTAAACCAAAACAAAATTGCCGTGTTTTTGAACAGTCTTGATGACTACAAAAAAGTGCGCGGTCACTTGGAAAAAGCCAAGGCTAAATTTTTCTCCTATACACCTAGAAGCCTTAAAACAAAATCATATTTTATGAAAGGCCTAAGTGGCGACACAGATGTTCAGGAAATTTTGACCGATCTCAAAGAACTCGAAACTGTAAATTTGAAATTTCTACAAGTAAGACCCTTCAATACAAAATCCTCTCTGCAACGCAACATATCTTTGCCTATGTTTATGGTCCAAATAAGCACGGAAAGCAGCGTTAATGATTCAAAAGCAATTAAAGCAATCCAGCATCATTGCATCAGATGGGAGCCCATACGACGTCCAGAGATTCCACAATGTCGGAACTGCCAAGGCTTTTTTCACAGCACAGCTAACTGTCACCTCGAACCAAGATGTGTCAAATGCGGTGAGCATCACCGCAGCGACTCCTGCCCTATCCCGAAGGATTCAGAATGTAATAAAGAAAAACTATTTTGTGTACTCTGCAAAAAGTCTGGCCATCCGGCCTCTTATAAGGGGTGTGAACGATACAAAGAGCTTCAGCAAAAAATTAGAGCTAAAAAACGAAATGTACCAAAAACCCAAACTTACTCTCCAAACTTAATTAACCCTAATATAAGATATACCGATGTCTGTAAAGATCCTGTTATAGGTAACCCAAATGTAGAAACCCAAAATGAGCCCACTCTCATCAAAAGTCTATTTTAGCTTTAAGTAAATAAATCGAGAATCTCCAAAAGCAACTCGAATTTCAAACTGCCCGTGTGGATACAATTTTCAACATTGTAGACTCAATATGTATTCTAGGCAAGCACCCTCCAATATTTTAAAAGGCACATTAAAAATCATATCAATTAACGTAAATTCGCTTATCAGCATATCCAAAAGAATCGACCTAAATCAGTTTATCCTGGACAACAAGCCCGACATTGTAATGTTAAACGAAACCAAGCTTAATCGCAAGCACAAATTTGATATAAATGGCTACGTAATAATTAGAAAAGACAGAATTACCGATTCCAGAGGGGGAGGCGTGGCAATACTCATTAAAGAAAATATAAAGTTCCAAAAATTGTATAACCGCACTTAAAGCTCCTTTTCTCACATTCTGGTAGCAGTATTTTATTGCCTATGGAGAAACGATAATAGTTCATTTCAAACCGAACTTAAAGTTTTATTCGAAACACTAAAACTCGACAATAATAATCATCATTATATTATAGCTGGGGATATGAACTGTAAGCACACAAGCTGGGGTAATAGCTATATCAACAATGAAATCAGGTACCGCTGTAACTTATACGCTTCGGAATCACCGTCATTCCAAAAGCTCAAACTCCTTTCTAGACATATGTCTAGCTGATCACAACTTAGACATATACTGAGCCAATAACTCTATCAACCGTCTAAAATGCTTGGATTATGACAGTGACCATCGTGCAATTGTAATAGATGTGTCTTGCCAAGATAGAGATGATTATTTCTTAATCCCAACATCTAAAACGCGATTACAAAAAAACTAATTGGGTTTTACTTAAGAATAAATGCTCTTCATTGTTTCAAAGAAAAATGCCAACTCCCAATAATCGTAATTTAACCAATACAGAAATAGACTACCATTTACTTAAATTAGAAAAAATCCTTTTAACCGCCATCAGTGAAAGCGTGCCCGAACACAAATACACACGTCCAATAGATGCTCTCACAAAGAATAGCTTTATCTAAAAACTACAGAAAGAAAAGAGCAAAGTGTTAACACTTATAAAAAAACACAATAGACGTGATCAGATTGTTCCTCTATCTACTTTACAATTAGCCAAAACAAAATTAAAACTTATTAAGAAACTTATTCAAGAAAATATAAAACAACATTATAACAAGTTAGTGGAATCCAAACTATTTAACCTCAATGTTTCCTTAAAAGTAGTAACTACACTCTAGATTACATAACCATCCCAGATACCACTGATTTTATTAATCTCCTTCACACAAATGATCTGGATAAGGACCCAATTACAAACAACTTTATACTGGAAGAAGAACAATCTATTCCCATCTTAGTTGGACACTTTTTTGAATTAGTTCACTCTGAGAAACGGAGCGCAATATCTAATACTGTACATAACCATGTAGATCTCTACTTCAATCAATTTTTAGAAATTAAAAATAGATTTGATAGCTTGCAATCTACACTTACTAGCTTTAACGACAGTAAAAGAGCTAACTACCTAACTTGTCTCCAGGCTGATAACTATTTTGTTACATCCAATGATCTAACCGCTATATTTTCTAATTTAAAACCCAAATTTTCATCAGGAATCGACCAAATCCCAAATATAATACTTTAAAACATTCCAATAGACCTTATATTAGAATATTGCTAAATTTTCAACAATATATTAAATAACGCTAACTACCCCCAAACCTGGAAGACAGCTAAGCTAGTGGTAATTCCAAAGAAATATAAAGACAAGAACAACATAAACAATCTCCGACCTATAAGTCTGCTTCCTAATATAAGCAAAGTTTTTGAGGTCCTAGTCAATTCAAACATAATTAATATATGTGACAAAAACAATCTCCATTGCCAGAAGCAATTTGGTTTTAAATGCCCACTTAACCCTTCATGCCATGAACCTGTTAACATCTGAAATTAACTGGAATTGGAACAAAAAGCATGTTGTTGGCGCTTGCTTTATTGACCTAGGAAAAGCATTTGACACGGTCTGGATTAAAGGAATAATTGCAAAGCTAATGTGTTATAAATTTCCTCTACACCTGCTGATCTCAATCTTCAATATGATCTCATCTCGCAAGTTCGTGGTCCATATAAACGGCTCGACAAGTACCTCTGAGTTTCTTGTAATCAACGGTCTACAGCAGGGCACTGTAAATGCACCAGATTTATTAAACCTTTTTATCCACGACCTACTTCTGAAAATCGATAATATTATAGCTTATGCTGATGATACCGTTATTTATAATGCAGACAGCTCAATATCCGGTATTAACAGAAACCTACAAAAAAGTTTTAAGACTTTAGAAGAATTTGCTTTGAACTGGCATCTCAAGATAAATATTAACAAATGCGAAAGTATCCTCTTTCGTCCCCCAGTCATTAAATGCAATCACAATGTCAGGAAAAACTGGAGAAGATTCAAAATTTTCTCCAACCTTTCCAACGTTCCCATACCCCTTGCTGAGGAGGTCAAATACTTGGGATTACATTTCGATAAATTCCTGTACTTCAATGACCTCATAAATTTGCAAACTTCCAAGACGATGGCTGCCTATCAGATTTACAAAAAAGCATTCAGCTCTAAAATCTTAAATAACAAAGTCAAAATCCTATTATACCAATCAGTCATTAGACCAGTAATTATATATGGTTGCCCAATCTGGTTCTTAATCTCCCCGTCATACATGGAGAGATTGAGACTATTGGAAAGAAGGATTCTAAGAGCCTGCACTTCATTGTACAGGACCCCAAATAGTAATTTTTTAAAATTCTATTTCAACAACAAACTTTACAATTCAAAATATCATAAGGATAGATAACCACATCATAAACCTAATCAGAAGGCATATTTGCCGATGCCTAGATAATCAAAATAACTTAATTAAAGCCCCATTTTATACAAGCGATCTCTACTTCGAACGACCAATTAGTAACGGATTTGTGCCCCCCGAATCATTTCTCCATTTGGATAATAGAGGCTTCATTCAAGACCCCAATGGCACTCCAATTATATACCACATTTTGAGGAGAGCCAATAAGAAATTAATACAATCAAATACATTGACTGTAGAAAATAAAAGATTTTATACCTCGATCTCAATCAGAGATCAAAAAGCTCAAATGGCAACAAGAAAGAATTTCTGGTGGCTTGATAATATTGATGTTCTGCCTCAGTCTGAATAACCCTGTCCCTCTTTCCTTTCCCAACCCTTTTTTTCCCTTATTTTTTTTTTCTCTCTTTTTCTAATTTTTATCTTAAAATTACAATTACTACCGATGCAAATTTTTTGTTAACTTTTTTCTTGCGATTTTATTTCTCGCCACTATACTTAGTTATTAGTACATAATTAAACCTCCTTTTTGAAAGGAAAGATTTCGCATAATATTAATTAATGCCCGAGAGCTCGACCAGAGACTAGCATAAGATTAAAAATTAATTGTACTTCTATTTATTAAGTCAAACATCCAAATTATTATAATAAATATAAAAAAAACTACATACAATTCTTTACAAATATAAACAAGGAAGAATGTTATAGTCGAGTATACCAGACTACGAAACTCCCTGTACCCAGGTTAAAAACTTTCAATCATATGTTCGTCCACTTACACATGCACAAAGCCGCACACACGCGAGTCACAGCGTGCGCGAGGCATTTTAAGGCGGGGCTGTGCTTCTTCTTCCCTCCCTCGCTCCAGTATTGAATCTTGTTTGTTGAATAACTTCCGTGTTTATTATTCGATCGACTTGAAGTTTGGACAGTAGATTAAGAGTGATCGAAGAAGTGTACATCCCAAAGCTATATTCTTAAAAGTGTGGCTGTAAAATGTTTTAATCGATTTGCGGTGTAACGGGTGGAGATATCTGAGATCGGAAACAAACCTGATCTGCGTATGGTATACAGGAAGCTACATTCCAAATTTAGTGTCTCTAGCTTTTATAGTTGCTGAGATCGACGCGTTCATACAGACGGACAGACGGACATGGCCAAATCGAAATCCCTTTTGATACTGATCAAGAATATATATACTTTATAGGGTCGGAGATGTCTCCTTCTGCCTGTTACATACTTTTGCACAAATCCAATACCCCCTTTTTACCCATTTTATGGGTACAGGGAGTAAAAATGAATACAAAACACACACCTTTATTTATACAGATGGTTCAAAAATTAATGTCAAAATTAGCTACGCCGTAACAACAGAAAATAGAATATTAAAATCAGGACTCCTTCCCTTCTACTAATCAGTAATGACAGCAGAGATCATAAAAAAAAAAATATTATTATCTACTCTGACTCTCTGTCGTCCCTTGACGCAATAGCATACAAAAACAACACAAATACTTATCCATCAATAATTAGATCCCAACTTATCTGCTTGTATCCAAGAGTTAAACTTTTATGGGTACCAGGACATTGCGACATTAAAGGTAATGAGTTTGCAGACCAAGCTGCAAAGGCTGTCATATAAATGCCCCTAGTGCTAACCCCAAACACTAACTACATTGATATCCACAAATACTTAAAAAAAAAACAAGTAAGAACGTTGCAGTCGGACGCACCCGGTGGGGTCCAAACATTTTTGATTGAGTGATCTTGACACTTTATAAATTGACGATATACACCAACATGTGTACCAAATTTGGTTGCTCTAGCTCAAAGATAAAGACGAACAAACGGACAGACGGACATTTCGCAAACCCAATATACAATTTTTCCCTTCGGGAACATAGTATAACTATGTTTGATAACCAAAAACAAACTATATCACTAGACCTCGGATTTTGCATATTTGCATATTTTTGAAGGATTAAGATATTTAAATTCTGATGACACCAAAATTCGTTTCATTGAAAATAGAGGTGAAAACGATATGCATATAAATTAAAATATGCATATCGTTTTCACCTGTATGCATATGCATAACATATGCAAAAAATATGCAAAATATGCAAAATATATGCAAAATATGCAAAATATATGCAAAATATGCAAAATATATGCAAAATATGCAAAATATATGCAAAATATGCAAACACTTTTCTATTTTAAACAAATCAAGAAATAATATAAAAGCGATTCAGGGGGTCGTGTACATATTAAAATTTTATTTTATAGGATTAAAATTATTCAATATAATTATTATTACAATATATTACCATATATATTTTCTCGAAATTATTTATTAAGAGGCTTTGACGTTTTTCCCCAAAAACCATTTTGTAGGCGGAAAAGCTTCTTTCAACATCACAAGAAGTAATTGGAGCAAATTTGTATTTTGTTATATTTGCATTTGAAACGGGCTTAAGTCCGGACAAATCTTCGGCATTGAGACTTAAAATATTATTAATTGATTATTGAAATTATATTATAGTCAGGATTTCTTTTCAAAATGCCTTTAAATTTTGCCGTCAACTCCATTCCAAAAGCACCACTTGTGTTCTGAACAATATTTTCAGCTTCCTTAAATAACTCCATTGACTTTGCCAATGGGAGACCCTTTGCTTCCAAGGAAGTTATTATTTCGGCAACTCTCCCGAAATTCGATTTTATATATATAAAATCGCGATGCAGTTGGGGACTTTTTATAAACTCTTTTGCCTGCTTTATACATTCAGCATCTTCTGGGTTCAATGTTTCAAGAACCTCAAATGGAAATTCAGAATTTTATTCTCTACCAAACTAAAGTAATTGCATAAAATCATTTCCAAAAATAATGGGTTATCGGATTGACCGATGACCCACTTTTTTGACAAATGTACTAACCTCTGCTATTCCCTCCAAGTTATCTGCATAAAATGATGCCGCCTTCAACCATGTACCCCATCTGGTTATGATCGGTTCTGGTGGTAACTCCTTATTAAGTATTTGTTTGTAGCGTTGTACTCTGAGCGGAGCTTTTATAAAAATTTTGTTTACACATGCTATGAACGAGTTAGCGACTGGAAACAATGTTCTTACTTTTTCAGCTATTAAATTTAAACCGTGTGCCAAACAAGTTATGTGTATGAGATTCGGGTAAAAAACTTTAAAATTTTTACCAGCTTTGATCATATATGCCGCAGCATCCGTTAAAAGCAACAAAACTTTTGACTCATTCCCTTGTGGCCACAATATACGAATGCTGTCGTTCACAAATCGGGAAACAGTTGCATTATTTCCTTCTTCTAACTGTTTGCACGACAATAAAAATGAGCATGAGGAATCATTTTCGCTCAATGTTCCTACAATCAAATTCGCGACATATCGCCCTTGTTTATCAGTTGTTTCGTCCACTGATATCCAAACGCTTTCGTCTTTGATACTGTCGCGTATTTGTTGGATTGATTTTTGGTAGCATTTATCCAAGTAGCTCTTTCTGAGAGTACTTTCATCAGGAATAATTTGCCCCGTGTATTTCTTTAAAAAATTATTAAATGTAACATTGCTTAGCACATTCCATGGTATATTTCCCGCAACCAATGCTGTACATAAATCCATTTTAAATTCATTTCCGGAATTATCGGAAAAGTTGAACGTGTTGCTGCCGGAAGTATGCGCATTTTCGACGTTGTTGCTATTAGTTGCATTTGGGTTTCTGTGAAGTGAAGTAGCAACATGCTGCTGCAATTGAAATTTTCTTTCGCAAGGAATCTAAAATATTACGAACATTAGAACGTACTTATTTAACAATCAGGCTTGGCTTGCTTAAGCCTCAATATTAACACTTCACCTTTTTGACACAAGTCGTTCAAATTATATTGTTTCCATCAATTTCGAAGCACTTTTCGGGAAAGCTGTTAAGCCATTTCCCATTAAATTTTTCTTAGATTTGTTGATTTTTGACATTTCACTACACTTTATGATTGATAAACATTGATATAGTATTATTTTATATACAGCCAATTCATTAAACAAATGTTTTAACTATTTGGGAATTATAAGCCTAGATAAAACCAAATGGTAATCTTTGTGGTAATTATTCGTCCTTCAGAATTCTTAAATCCAGTATGATCGGGATTCGTTGACTGAATCGTAGGCTGGTTGAGTTAGTTGCGGTTCGCCGAGGTACCTGCGCGGCGGTCCCGAGTTCAAACCCTACAGTGGAAATTTTGGGTGATGATTTTTTTTTTATTATTTGATTCCATATTAATGGAAGACATTTTTTTCAAGTAAAATCTTTTTACCGCTTCAACTTTGCCCATAACAATAAATTCTATATGTAAAGTATATGCAAAAACATATGCAAAAAATATGCAAAATGTATGCAAAATATGCAAAATATATGCAAAATATGCAAAATATTTGCAAAATATGCAATCAAATTTCATCTTAAAATTGAATTCCTCTCGTTAAATATTAAAGGGCAAGCTATTATATTTTAGATTTAAAAAACATATGTATATATTATCTTTAAGTATCAAACAGGATTAATTTCCCGAAATGCGGATGACTTCAGAATGTTTATTTTTAATCGTATCGTCAAAAGTCATATGTGTATGCATGTGCTAGTATATGAAAGATAATATCACTATATGCAAATGAAATCTCGAGTGGCGTTACCATATATAGAATTTATTGTTATGGGCAAAGTTGAAGCGGTAAAAAGATTTTACTTGAAAAAAATGTTGTGAGTTTTGTTACGCTATCTACAAAACCAAAAAAGTTTTTCATACAATACATAGTTGTCAACCTATTATTCGTATGGGAGCTATATGATATAGTGATTCGATCCGGCTGGTTTTCATATATGTACTGGCTGCATCGAAAATAAAGACTTGTGCCAAGTTTCATAATCATAGCTTTAAAATTGAGCGATAAGTTTGAATGCAAACATTCGGCCTGGCAACATTTTCTAACTTTACTAAGTACTTATTATTTAAAATCTATGGCACCTACAGAGCACCAAGACCTATGAATCGACGCGGTATGAAGTTCCCTACAATATGCTGGCAAGATTTTCAAAATCGGACTGAAATTACAGCCCCACGAGCCAATACAGTAAAAACAAGTAAGAACGTTGCAGTCGGCGGTGGCGTCCGACGGCGGACGCACCCGACTGCAGAATACTATGTTCCCAGTCCTATGTATATAATATGGTTATTTGTGAGTTCAGAAAGAAACGTGATTTTGCTCCTTTGGGTGCGTGGGGGTGGGGGGGTCCAAAAATTTTTGATGCAGTTTTATCCAGGCGGTCAACGTTAGTCTCTATGCCAAATTTGGTGACTCTAGCTCTACTGGTGTGGGAGATACAGGTTTTGCTCCATTGGGGGGGTGGGGGTGGTGGGGTCCAAAAATTTTTGATGCAGTTTTATCCAGGGGGTCAACATTAGTCTGTCTGCCAAATTTGGTGACTCTAGCTCTACTGGTGTGGGAGATATAGGTTTTGCTCCATTGGGGGGGTGGGGGTGGTGGGGTCCAAAAATTTTTGATGCAGATCTGTCAGGAATCTCAACTTTAGTGTGTATGCCAAATTTGGTAACTCTAGCTTTAAAAATGTGGAAGATACAGGTTTTCCCCAAATTTTGTGGGAGGGGGTGGGGGTGGGGGGCTGATCTTGACACTTTATAAACTGACGATATACACCAACATGTGTGCCAAATTTGGTTGCTCTAGCTCAAAGATAAAGGCAAAAAAATTGCGTTCATACGGACAGACGGACAGACGGACAGACGGACGGACGGACAGACGGACAGACGGACATTGCGCAAACCCAATATACTATTTTTCCCTTCGGGAACATAGTATAAAAAGTCAGTAATTTTCGAACAAATTCAAAAGCGCGCGCTGAATTCCATGACTTGTGACGTCACAGGTTTGGTCGCCGAATAACGGCGACTAACGGACATGCGCATGGCGTAACCTACTGTCTCTCAATCGTGGGCCGCCAGGATAAGCGCCGTTAGTGCTGATCACGTTCCGTTGAAGATGAGCTGACGCTGTTGGTGCGTAAAGGGTGCATTCGATGTGCAATATGCAGCACTCGTTTGCACTAGCGGCGAGCAATGCGCAGCGTCAGTAATTTACCGCTATTTGGCAGCAGACGTCGGCGCCAACTCAAGCCTAGCAACAACGCTGCTGGTATGCACCGCTGGGCGAGAGTTTACCGCCGCCACGGCCCCGATTCAGCCAACAAGCGGGGCCAGCCGGCAGCGGCAATAAATGGCGGACTCTGCGTGGGAGCTGGACAGGCAGCTAGAAATTCAAAGTGAGCAGATCAAGTGCGTGAGATTAGAAACGAGTGCGAGTACAGTTCGGTAAAAGTGCCAACGTGGGAAACTGCAAAGGAGCAGCAACAAATACGGCAATATCGCGAGCCGTCTATTAACTACAAGCAAATGCGGCCATCCAACGGGCCGATCATCGAGGGACAAATCGAGTCATCTGCTCCGACCAGTCAACGGGCAAGCTAGCGACGAGCCTCTGCTACGCGGTGTCAAGCAAAGTTCTTGGTTTCACCGGGCTGTCGTCTACGGGCCGTGAATCGTGAGTAGAGTGACAAGTGAAGTTAGATTTGTGGAAATCCGGAAAAGGCAGTCATCGGCGCAACCTAGTTTAAAACTGGGGCACCGGCGTCACTTCCTATCCTCTGGAGCACGACAGGGCGACCGAAAGTCAGTCACCGGACCAAACCTAGTCAAAGACTGGGGTATCCGGGGCCAACTAACGGCAATGATAGGGCATTTAAAAGATTACCGAGGACTAAACTTAGTTTAAGACTGGGGTATCCTCGGTAAGTCCTCCGAAATAACAACACGAGTCTCAACAGGTGCCAACGGATAAACTTAGTTTAAAACCGGGGATCCTTGGTACATCCTGGCGAGAATTAGGCAGCAGAGCTTGTCAAGAAACCAACGGTGGTACCTAGTTTAAAACAGGGTAACCTTGGCGACGTGCAGGGTCTATAACAGGGAGGCATACGGACAGAACGCAGAGGACTCAACTTGGTTTAAGACCAGGGTATCCATGCATTCACATCAACGTACGACAACAACACGAAAATAGCAATCAGGAGATCAGCCATAACGGAAATCAGGCTTAAAACTAAAGTGCGAGGGCTGCTAGGAGACTTAGGAGAATTTGCGGTTGATACGAGCAGGAACTGGTATAAACCGTTGGTAAACCTGAACTACTCGAATACCTAGGGCGAGATCATGTCACTTGCTCATTTATTTCATATAGCACCGAGTCGAGTCCTAGTGGATACCAGTGAACGCGGGCAAGAACACTTAGCGAACGTGGTGAGTCAACGGAGAACCTGAACAACTGGATCCCGGACAGTTGACACGAGAGTCAACAAAACACAGCGATAAGGGAGTACATTAACGATTAACTTTGTAAACTTGAAGTATCCGGATGAACCGGCATAATATACATTTAAAACTAAACCAATTTGATTTCTAATTTATCGCAAGTGCTGCAAATTATAAATTTGTTGGCACGAACTCCTGGTCGACCGAGCTAGACCCGGCGAAGCCAATAGGTAACGAACACCGTTCTACACCTATTAATATTACTTAACACATAAACATCACTACAGTTACACCTATATATAAGCACACAATAAACTAAAATTGTTATTCCAAATAACCGAAGGCCTCACTAGCCAGTGCTATAAAACTGATTTTTAGTTTAAACTTTTATAGTTAAGCTATCAATATTAATAAATAAACAAGAAAGAACGACTATCTTCGGAGTGCCGAAGCTATATACCCTAGAAGGAATTAATTTTTATACAAATACAAATTTTTTATTGTGATAAAATTATATGAAACTATTTGAAGTATAATAAAACTCTCACGTAGTTTGCATAAAATATTTGTATAAACAAAAAGTTTGATATAGTGAAATAGTGGTCCGATTTTGACCAAATTCGACATCGCTATAACGACTCGGTTATTCATGTGATTCAGAATATATATACTTTGTTGGGTCGGAAACGTCTCCTTCTGACCATTACACATTTCGAGACAAAATTAATATACCCTCTGATAAGGTATAATCTATATATATAAAAGAGTTCGTGCTGACTGGCTGACTGGCTGACTGACTGACCATAAGAGCTAGGATGCTGAAATTTTCACAGAAGCTTCCATCTATGATGAAAGTGCACACTAAGACGGGATTTTGGAAAATTCCACCCACAAGCGTGGAAAATCGCGGAAAACTGTTGTATGAAACTTTTTTGTTTACCACTTAATCGGCTTCAAACTCATTTTCAAATATCTACACAAAAATTCATTTGACACTTATTTCACCGATATTGGAAAATCCACCCCCTTGCACATTGGGCCAGCGAGCCGATTTTTCGACGAAAATTCAAATTTTTTATAGAAAGTAAACTTATTTTAATAATAAAATTTGAATAGTATATACTTTGACTAAAATGAATCAAAAGATTTTAATTGTTTGGATGCATCCCTGAAATTTTGGCAGCCCTTCAAAGTCAGCTGTTTGATTGCATGCGTGCGAAACTAAAAAGCGCGGGAAAGATTTTGTTTACTTGCGAGCGTGCCAAAATTGTTGTGGTTTAAGCAATTTTCACTAAAATTATGGAAAAGAAATACCAAGGTATATAGAATATTTGTATTAAAAAAGACTTTGTTCATGTTTGATAATGTGATTTGTGTGCGTTTATTGGTGTTGTCCAAAAGTAGAAAAAAGCTAACCTGCTAACCCGTCTGTTGTGGATTATAACAAATTTTGTGCCAACTTGTGCCAAAAAGTAATGATGTGTCATTAAAGTGCAAAGTGTATATAAACTAATTTTATAAAGCTCTTTTAATCCATTTTGCACCGATGTGTATAAATCCCTAATATTGTAGCTGTGGTTGAGTTCGCCTATGAGCAACTGCTTGATATCTACATACAAAACAATCGTATCGCATCTGCCGTTTCGAGTTGGATATATGTATGATGAACTGAAAGAATTCGACTTAAGCACGGAGGAAAAGGCTGAAATCAACACCAAAGTGAGAAGCTTTCACCTTTACATACATAAGAACTTGGCAAAATGTAATAGAAATATGACCAGATTTAAGACAAAGCATACCGATTGGCTTTTGTCCAATATGGCTATAACAGTAAGTTCATTCTTGTCTTCAAGTCCAAAGTCGTCAACATCAAGACCAGTTGGACGCCCACCCATTGAATATGTTAACGCCGCTCCCCGTCAGAAGAGAAAATTGGCATCCGATTTAGCTGTTAATCAGGGTCACAACACATCTCTTCTTGTCCATGCCGCCGCAGTTTCGGCCGAAAAACGAACGAGAAACATACTACAGCCCTTGTGTTAAAAAATACATTTCTTACTCCGAGTGAGCCCAATAAGCCTAGAAAAAATTTTTTACTCAGAAAAATGACTCGGTTCGATTAACGGAGGATGAAGCTTTAGCATATCTGCTTGAAAATGTATTGACTAAAAGTCAATACAACAACTTTCGCGAGCTCAGCATTTCCCGATCTTGTGAACTTTTTCCTGCTTACAACAAAGTGAGAGAAGCTAAGTCAAAATGTACACCTTTTGATATTAATGTAACCGAGTCAGTTGCTGAAGTCCCGCTGCAAAGTCTTCTAGACCACACTAGTTGTCGTATAATTCAAATGCAAGAAGATATATTTAAGCAGCTTGGCAATACTTTAATTCCGACCCTTATTGCAAGCTATGGATTTGACGGAACAACCGGACAAAGCAGCTATAAGCAACACTTTTTTGGATGTGATTTATTGCTTTCTGACGACTCGCTTTTTGCGACAACAATAATCCCCCTTAAATTAATGGACCATATTGGAAATGTATTTTGGATGAATCGTACTCCTCAGTTGATTAGATTTTGTAGACCAGTCAAGCTTGAGTTTGTTAAAGAGACAAAAAACCATATTCTTGCTAAGAAAAAAAATTTGGATATTCAAATAAAAGATTTGTCTCCATATGTCTGCTCCGTTGTAATGGAAAATCAATTTCAGTTAAATATGATCTTGAAATGACACTTTTAGATGGAAAGGTTTTAAACATTTTGACTTGTCAATTGTGTCCGAAATGTGGAGCGAGTCCAAAAGTCTTCATGGAAAATGCTAAAATAGACTCACCAAAATTTAAGCCAAGACATGACGCATTAAAATATGGCATAAGTCCTCTACATTGTAGTATTCAATTTTTTGAATTCGTTATTAAAATTGCATATAGACTGAAACTTAAAAAATGGCAAGTGAGAGATGAAAATGGAAAAAAAGAAATGGCGAAACAAAAAAGACGATTCAGAAGCAGATGTGGAATGCTATGGCTCTACATGTGGATAAGCCTAAGCAGAATGGCAATTGAAATACCAACGACGGCAATACAGCAAGGAGGGCGTTTGCACAACCTAAGGTACTAGCTGAAATCTTAGGTCTTGATGAATTTCTCATTGCATATTTTAACAATATTTTAATTGCTATTTCTTACCACCTACCAATTGATGCAACGCAATTTAAACAAGTAAGAATGCTCTAGTCGAGTATACCCGACTACGAAACTACCTGTACCCAGGTCTAAAACTTCCAATCATATGTTCGTCTCTTACACATGCACGCACACATACACAAAGCCGCACACACGCGAGTCACAGCGCGCTGCAGCGTACGCAAAGCATTTTAAGTCGTGGCTGTGCTTCTTCTTCCCTCCCTCGCTCCAGTACTGAATCTTGTTCGTTGAATAACTTCCGTGTTTATTATCCGATCAACTTGAAATAAGAACAGTAGATTAAGAGCGACCAAAGTAGTGTACACGCCAAATTCCAAAGCTATATCTTCAAAAGTGTGGCTGTAAAACGTTTTGATCGATTTGCGGGGGAACGGGGTAAGATATCAGAGATTGGAAACAAACTTGATCTGCGTATGGTATACAGGAACCAACATTCCAAATTTGGTGTCTCTAGCTCTTATAGTTGCTGAGATCGACGCGTTCATCCGGACAGACAGACAGAAGGACAGACGAATTTCATCTTAAAATTGAATTCCTCTCATTAAATATTAAAGGGCAAGCTATTTTATTTCTACACTCAGAGATAAATTAAGTATTCTGTACTCAAACCATGTACAAACGGTGTCAAAATCCGACCGAGCTCGGAAAGTCTTGTTATGAGTACAGAATTCTTATATTAGGAATGATTTTTTTAAGTCCGAAATTCTTAAAATAAGAACTTTTGGGATATATAAAGAATACTTTGTAGATTTAAAAAACATATGTATATATTATCTTTAAGTATCAAACAGGATTAATTTCCCGAAATGCGGATGACTTCAGAATGTTTATTTTTAATCGTATCGTCAAAAGTCATATGTGTATGCATGTGCTAGTATATGAAAGATAATATCACTATATGCAAATGAAATCTCGAGTGGCGTTACCATATATAGAATTTATTGTTATGGGCAAAGTTGAAGCGGTAAAAAGATTTTACTTGAAAAAAATGTTGTGAGTTTTGTTACGCTATCTACAAAACCAAAAAAGTTTTTCATACAATACATAGTTGTCAACCTATTATTCGTATGGGAGCTATATGATATAGTGATTCGATCCGGCTGGTTTTCATATATGTACTGGCTGCATCGAAAATAAAGACTTGTGCCAAGTTTCATAATCATAGCTTTAAAATTGAGCGATAAGTTTGAATGCAAACATTCGGCCTGGCAACGTTATCTAACTTTTACTAAGTACTTATTATTTAAAATGGATGGCACCTACAAAGCATCAAGACCTATCAATCGACGCGGTATGAAGTTCCCTACAATATGCTGGCATTTTCAAAATCGGACTGGAATTACAGCCACACGAGCCGATACAGTAAAAAAAAAGTCAGTGATTTTCGAACAAATTCAAAAGCGCGCGCTGAATTTCATGACTTGTGACGTCACAAGTTTGGTCGCCGAATAACGGCGACGAACGGACATGCGCATGGCGTAACCTACTGTCTCTCAATAGTGCACAGCCACGCTCGCGTAGCCAGCAAATGCTACGTGTCGCACAGAGAGCGGCCGCCAGGATAAGCGCCGTTAGTGCTGATCACGTGCCGTTGAAGATGAGCTGACGCTGTTAGTGCGTAAAGGGTGCATTCGATGTGCAATATGCAGCACTCGTTTGCACTAGCGGCGAGCAATGCGCAGCGTCAGTAATTTACCGCTATTTGGCAGCAGACGTCGGCGCCAACTCAAGCCTAGCAACAACGCTGCTGGTATGCACCGCTGGGCGAGAGTTTACCGCCACCGCGGCCCCGATTCAGCCAACAAGCGGGGCCAGCCGGCAGCGGCAATAAATGGCGGACTCTGCGTGGGAGCTGGACAGGCAGCTAGAAATTCAAAGTGAGCAGATCAAGTGCGTGAGATTAGAAACGAGTGCGAGTACAGTTCGGTAAAAGTGCCAACGTGGGAAACTGCAAAGGAGCAGCAACAAATACGGCAATATCGCGAGCCGTCTATTAACTACAAGCAAATGCGGCCATCCAACGGGCCGATCATCGAGGGACAAATCGAGTCATCTGCTCCGACCAGTCAACGGGCAAGCTAGCGACGAGCCTCTGCTACGCGGTGTCAAGCAAAGTTCTTGGTTTCACCGGGCTGTCGTCTACGGGCCGTGAATCGTGAGTAGAGTGACAAGTGAAGTTAGATTTGTGGAAATCCGGAAAAGGCAGTCATCGGCGCAACCTAGTTTAAAACTGGGGCACCGGTGTCACTTCCTATCCTCTGGAGTACGACAGGGCGACCGAAAGTCAGTCACCGGACCAAACCTAGTCAAAAACTGGGGTATCCGGGGCCAACTAACGGCAATGATAGGGCATTTAAAAGATTACCGAGGACTAAACTTAGTTTAAGACTGGGGTATCCTCGGTAAGTCCTCCGAAATAACAACACGAGTCTCAACAGGTGCCAACGGATAAACTTAGTTTAAAACCGGGGATCCTTGGTACATCCTGGCGAGAATTAGGCAGCAGAGCTTGTCAAGAAACCAACGGTGGTACCTAGTTTAAAACAGGGTAACCTTGGCGACTTGCAGGGTCTATAAAAGGGAGGCATACGGACAGAACGCAGAGGACTAAACTTGGTTTAAGACCAGGGTATCCATGCATTCACATCAACGTACGACAACAACACGAAAATAGCAAACAGGAGATCAGCCATAACGGAAATCAGGCTTAAAACTAAAGTGCGAGGGCTGCTAGGAGACTTAGGAGAATTTGCGGTTGATACGAGCAGGAACTGGTATAAACCGTTGGTAAACCTGAACTACTCGAATACCTAGGGCGAGATCAAGTCACTTGCTCATTTATTTCATATAGCACCGAGTCGAGTCCTAGTGGATACCAGTGAACGCGGGCAAGAACACTTAGCGAACGTGGTGAGTCAACGGAGAACCTGAACAACTGGATCCCGGACAGTTGACACGAGAGTCAACAAAACACAGCGATAAGGGAGTACATTAACGATTAACTTTGTAAACTTGAAGTATCCGGGTGAACCGGCATAATATACATTTAAAACTAAACCAATTTGATTTCCAATTTATCGCAAGTGCTGCAAATTATAAATTTGTTGGCACGAACTCCTGGTCGACCGAGCTAGACCCGGCGAAGCCCATAGGTAACGAACACCGTTATCTTCCGTTATCTTCGGAGTGCCGAAGCTATATACCCTAGAAGGAATTAATTTTTATACAAATACAAATTTTTTATTGTGATAAAATTATATGAAACTATTTGAAGTATAATAAAACTTTCACTTAGTTTGCATAAAATATTTGTATAAACAAAAAGTTTAATATAGTGAAATAGTGGTCCGATTTTGACCAAATTCGACATCGCTATATCGACTCGGTTATTCATGCTGATTCAGAATATATATACTTTGTTGGGTCGGAAACGTCTCCTTCTGACCATTACACATTTCGAGACAAAATTAATATACCCTCTGATACGGTATAATCTATATAGTGACATATCCATACCTCCCACTCACATACAAAATCTTGCGTAGTAACATAAATTCAGAACCTCTTGCCTAGTAACTTCGTACTTGGCAACACGATCATAAAATTGTCATAGCAATAAGAATCATAAGCCACGTGCACAAGCCCAATAACGTAAACAGCCAATAGTATGAACACCTGTTGAGAACAAGCCTCGCGAAATGTTCCCACACTCACCAAAATGTTAACGTAAGCATAAACTGCATTTGATCAGTGAGGCGAGATGTTCCCACACTCACCAAAATGTTAACGTAAGCATAAATTGCATTTGATCAATGAGAGCACTTTTGCTCCAATCTCTTTTTGCATAAAAAGTATAAGCTTACTCAAAAGCTTATCTAAAATCTCTTACACCGAGCTTACCTTTGCGATAGCATCGGTGCAAGCCCTTTAGTCTTAATTGAATACCGAATAACATAAGATCAAATATTTGACTAACAGTATTGACTCACTGTTGAGTTCGTGCTATGAATAAAAATTATATTTTTTTTATAAGTCCACGAGCTTGACTTTTAATTGGCGCAGCCGGTAGGATGTGTTCGTGAACAAGTAATATCGCTAAGAACGACTTAAGTTCAAGATATTTCGAAAAGTGCGTGGTTGCAAAGTGCTTAGTTCCTAATACACATCCGCAAAAAAGATCATACGTGCGAAAGCGAAGTGCTGTGTTGACCATTAAAGAACAGTTGAGTTCCAGGTCACAAGTGTAATTTTATTACCAGAACAGTGCTGTGTGAACCCTTCAAGAACAATCGAGTTCTAGGTTCAATAAACTAACAACAACAAATCAAGTATCTCAGTTAATGTTGATCCGCTGGACAACTTGAATACTTGGTAGTGAAATATATTTTCACTACGCAACAGTGGTTATTCCTGGGCATTGCATATCTCTTGATCCCTGCAATCAATAACCATTGGGAGCTGAATAGCTCAAACTCAAACATTATACAAGAAACAAAAACCTCAAAACTAAAACCAACAAAGAACAACCGAAAAGAAAAAATAAAAGAAGAAGTGAAAACAACAGACATTAATATCGTCAATATTCAATAAAACCTATTGAACAAAAAAAAAAAAAAAAACCTTAAGTGCCAAAGTTGCAACCTGCAACGAATACAATCAACAACAAAAATTTTTAAAAATCAACAACAACCAAACAACTAAATCAAAATGGCTCAAGCACAAGTCCCGATACTCTGCCTGTCAGAGGCGCACTTAAATCAAGCACTTGGCCAGATTAGGCAGGTGCCTACATTTAATGGAAATAGCCAAGATTTAAGCGCGTTTATTTGAAGAGTGGACTACATTATGCAACTGTACCCTACTGAAGACGCACGCCAGAAGCTAGTCTTCTTCAGTGCTATCGACATGCAAATCAGCGAGGATGCCCAACGCATCTCGCAAATGCGCGCCGTCAACAGCTGGGAGGAATTAAGGACAACTCTAATCGAGGAATTTAAGGTCCAGACACCGTTCGAAGAATTACTCAGAAGACTCTATAACACGTCATTCCACGGAAGTATCCGTAAGTTTGTAGAAGAATTAGAAAATAAGTCTCAAGTAATCGCAAACAAATTAATGTTAGAAAATAACCACATGAACACAACATTGTATACCAATGCAATGAAAAATACCATTAAAGACGTTATTATGAGAAAACTTCCAGATAGGTTATTTATGACGCTAGCAAGACATGACATAACAACAATTTCTAAGTTAAAACACACTGCCCAACAAGAGGGAGTATACGAAACCATTTTGTCCGACAGAATAAAAAACCAAAATAACTCTGGTCAATCCAAACCTCCAACTAATCCCAACAGTCCGTCTACCTCGCAAAAACATAATTGAAACTCCAAAGATGGAAAATCAAGTTTAATGAATTTGATTACCATATTAAATACTTGCCCGGTAAAGAAAATAGCGTTGCTGACGCACTATCTAGGGTTAAAATAAACGAAAATTTCTTGGGAGAAAACTCAAGCAGTCTTGCAGCCACTTGTCATAGCGCTCAAGAAGATAATTTAAGGCATATCCAAATCACAGAAAGGCCTATTTACTACTATAGTAGACAAATAGAATTTCTGAAAGGTAACGAAAACAAAACTGATGTAACTAGTTACTTTCACAAAACAAATATAAAAATTACTTATAAGAAAATGACAAATCAGTATGCTAAACAACTAATTCAAGAATATCTTTGCACAAAAAAGAGTGTATTATATTTTCACAATGAAGCTGACTTCCCTACTTTCCAACAAGCATATCTAGAAATAATAAGTTCAGACCAATTCACTAAAGCTATGAAATCTAGTAAAAAACTAATAGACATTCAAACATATGCAGACTTCAAAGAAAAAATTCTGAAAAACCACATTGAACTTTTACACCCAGGTATTGATAAAACCATAGATTGTTTTAAGCAAGAATACTATTATCCTGATTACCAAAGGTTAATTCAAAACATTCTTAACGAATGTACCGTCTGTAATATAGCAAAAACTGAGCATCGAAATACAAAAATGCAATTCGAAGTAACACCAGAAACTTATAACATTAGAGACAAATATGTTATGGATTTTTACATGATTGATAACAAACAATTTCTATCTTGTATAGACCTTTATTCCAAATATGCTACTTTAATAGAAATAAACAGCAGAGATTGGCTCGAAACGAAAAGAGCAATAATTAGAATTTTCAATGACATAGGAAAACCATTGGAAATAAAAGCCGACAAAGATTCAGCTTTCATGAGCATTGGCCTACAAACTTGGCTTGAATCAGAAGGCGTAGTCTATATATATAAAAGAGTTCGTGCTGACTGACTGACTGATTGATTGGCAATCATCGCACAGCCCAAACCATAAGAGCTAGGATGCTGAAATTTTCACAGAAGTTTCCATCTATGATGAAAGTGCACACTAAGACGGGATTTTGGAAAATTCCACCCACAAGCGTGGAAAATCGCGGAAAACTGTTGTATGAAACTTTTTTGTTTACCATTTAATCAGGTTCAAACTCATTTTCAGAGATCTACGCAAAAATTCATTTGACACATATTTCACCGATTTTGGAAAATCCACCCCCATGGGTGGAAAATGGGGGTCTCAAGGTTGTATGGGCGAAAGTCTAATTTTATTCCGATCACCTTCAAATTCATTTTCAAAGCTCTTCACGTAAAATAATTCGACACGTGTATCAGCGATTTTGGGAAATTCGACCACATGGTCGGAAAATCGGTGGAAAAGTCTGGCATTCGACATTTACAATTTTCATGCGATTGGCTTCAAACTCATTTTCAAGGTTCCATGGGCAAAAATAATATTCGCGGTGGTCAAAGATTTTGGAAAATCTACTCCCAAAGTCGGAAAATTCGTGGAAAACTGTTGTATGAAACTTTTTTGATTATCGTCCGATTGACTTCAAACTCATTTTCAAAGCTCTTCACATTAAATAATTTGACACGTGTATCAGCGATTTTGAGAAATTCAGCTCCATGGTCGGAAAATCGGTGGAAAAGTCTGGCATTCGACATTTTTAATTTTCATGCGATTGGCTTCAAACTCATTTTCAAGGTTCTATGGGAAAAAATAATAGGCGCGGTGGTTAAAGATTTTGAAAAATCTACCCCCAAAGCCGGAAAATTCACGGAAAACTGTTGTATGAATTTTGTTTTTATTTATTCCAATTGACTTCAAACTTCTGTTTATCATTCAATCATTTTGAAACTAATTTTCAAAGCACATTAAATAATTCGTCACATGTGCTACCGATTTTGAAAAATATAAATAAATACTAAAACCTCGGTACTTTGCGGGCAATACAACGGGCGGAAAACAGTTGGAAAGATTTAATCTGGATTCTTAGTATTATTCTTGAAATTGGCTTAAAATGCCAAATGATTTTGGAAAATCTACTCCGTGTCGCCACGGGCGGGAAATGGAAGTCAAGGACAAATGAGTGGGACATTTTTTTGTTGTTTTTTTTTTCAAAGACATTTACATAGCCCTACACTGAAAACATTAGTCACGTGGCTCAACTATTTAGTTGTATATCTTACGGATGACGAAAGCAGTCAAATTCAAGAAAAAAATGCATTTTCATCTAAATATTTCCCCGGGCAAGGCCGGGATATTACCTGCTAGTAATTAATATAACTACTAGTAAAAATGGAGTTTCTGACGTAGAGAGACTTCACAAAACTATAAATGAAAAACTTAGGATAATCAACAGCGATTCCAATATGGAAAATAAAATAACAAAATTCGAAACTATACTTTACACCTATAACCATAAAACAAAACACAATACAACTGGTAGAACACCAGCCGACATATTTTTATATGCAGGCACCCCCGCATATGATATGCAGTTATTAAAAACAAATAAAATTAGCAAACTAAATGATAGGCGCACAAGGTATGGGGTAGATACCAAATACAGACAAGCCCCTCTAGTGAAATCAAAAGCAACGAACCCATTTAAAGAAACAGGTGAAATAAAACAAATTGACGATACACATTTTGAAGAGACAAATAGAGGTAGGAAAATAACCCATTACAAGAGCAAAAATTAAAAAAGAAAAAGAAAATTAATAAAAGCAAATATTTACAGGAAGCCGACACTTTCAATTGTACAAATCCACCATACTAGCAATCATGTTAATCACAATGATAAAACTAATAACAGCAGGATCAATAGAAATCAACCCCATTGAAAACAATCAAGGTTTCATTTTGTTTGAGTCAGGAACAATACAAATACCTATTAAGTTTGAAAACCATTGTTTTACAGTAGATATTAACCACATAGAGAACACATTCAATAGCATAATAAGACAAAGTCAAAAATTTAACGAGAAACCACAAATCAAATATTTAATCGACAAACTACAACGAGAAATGAGTGGCATTCGTATTACAAAACGTAACAAACGGGGACTTATTAATTTTGTGGGTTTCACATACAAATACCTTTTCGGCACACTCGACGAAAACGATAAAATAGAAATTGAACAACAAATTACAAACTTAGCACAAAATTCCATACAAACCAGTAACTTGAATAACGTGATCGACACTATTAACGACAGTCTTAACATGATAAACAAGCAAAATTATGATTTACTAAATGAACAAAAACTCAACTTATTAGTTTTTAATATTGAACACTTCACCGAATATATCGAAGACATCGAAATGGGTACACAACTAACACGTTTAGGAATTTTCAACCCCAAATTGCTTAAACACGACAAACTTGAAAATATTGACCACAAAAATTTAATTGACATCAAAACTTCCGGCTGGTACAGCACAGCAACTAACGAAATATTTCTGATTTCGCATATCCCCATTGACACAATAGAAACACCAACATTCTTAATCATACCATACCCAGATAATAACGGGCAGATTATTAACGAAAACGTTGCGAGTAAATTTTATATACACAACAATAATGTAATAAGCACCTTGACAAAAGAAATTCTCAAAGATCATTGTATTGCCAAAATTATAAAACACGAAGAACCAATTTGTACCTTTAATAAATTTCGTAAAGAAAATTACATTCAATATGTTGAACCAAATATTTTAATAACATGGAATATGACTCGAAATAAATTATATCAAAATTGTAACAACCAAGAAATATACATTGAAAATAATAAAATTATAAAAATATACAATTGTACTGCTGATCTGAACAATATTACAATTACAAATAATATTCAGCAATATACCAACTTAATATTTACTGAACATAATGTAACTAAGCTTGATCCACTATCACACGTAGAGATTAAGGAAATAATTTTGTCTAATAATAAGGAAAACACAATTTATAAAGTTATAACCATAACCATTCTAGTTATAATGGCCATAATTGGCATATCTTATCTTTATATAAAATACAAAACAGCACCACACAATTTTGTAATCAAATACATAAAAACTAAATCAAATGAAGAACCTAAGAAACAAGAGATAATAGATAATAACGAAGAAATAGTTGTAACTAAAGATCCTATGCCTCAATTGTACCCTAACATCCAAGTTTAGCCGCCTGAGGACAGGCAAATTTCTAAAGGATGGGGAAGTGACATATCCATACCTCCCACTCACATACAAAATCTTGCGTAGTAACATAAATTCAGAACCTCTGCCTAGTAACTTCGTACTTGGCAACACGATCATAAAATTGTCATAGCAATAAGAATCATAAGCCACGTGCACAAGCCCAATAACGTAAACAGCCAATAGTATGAACACCTGTTGAGAACAAGCCTCGCGAAATGTTCCCACACTCACCAAAATGTTAACGTAAGCATAAACTGCACTTGATCAGTGAGGCGAGATGTTCCCACACTCACCAAAATGTTAACGTAAGCATAAATTGCATTTGATCAAAGAGAGCACTTTTGCTCCAATCTCTTTTTGCATAAAGAGTATAAGCTTACTCAAAAGCTTATCTAAAATCTCTTACACCGAGCTTACCTTTGCGATAGCATCGGTGCAAGCCCTTTAGTCTTAATTGAATACCGAATAACATAAGATCAAATATTTGACTAACAGTATTGACTCACTGTTGAGTTCGTGCTATGAATAAAAATTATATTTTTTTTATAAGTCCACGAGCTTGACTTTGAATTATATATATAAAAGAGTTCGTGCTGACTGACTGACTGACTGACCATAAGAGCTAGGATGCTGAAATTTTCACAGAAGCTTCCATCTTTGATGAAAGTGCACACTAAGACGGGATTTTGGAAAATTCCACCCACAAGCGTGGAAAATCGCGAAAAACTGTTGTATGAAACTTTTTTGTTTACCACTTAATCGGCTTCAAACTCATTTTCAAATATCTACACAAAAATTCATTTGACACTTATTTCACCGATATTGGAAAATCCACCCCCTTGCACATTGGGCCAGCGAGCCGATTTTTCGACAAAAATTCAAATTTTTTATAGAAAGTAAACCTATTTTAATAATAAAATTTGAATAATTTGACTAAAATGAATCAAAAGATTTTAATTGTTTGGATGCATCCCTGAAATTTTGGCAGCCCTTCAAAGTCAGCTGTTTGATTGCATGCGTGCGAAACTAAAAAGCGCGGGAAAGATTTTGTTTACTTGCGAGCGTGCCAAAATTGTTGTGGTTTAAGCAATTTTCACTAAAATTATGGAAAAGAAATACCAAGGTATATAGAATATTTGTATTAAAAAAGACTTTGTTCATGTTTGATAATGTGTGTTTTTGTGTGTGTTTATTGGTGTTGTCCAAAAGTAGAAAAAAGCTAACCTGCTAACCCGTCTGTTGTGGATTATAACAAATTTTGTGCCAACTTGTGCCAAAAAGTAATGATGTGTCATTAAAGTGCAAAGTGTATATAAACTAATTTTATAAAGCTCTTTTAATCCATTTTGCACCGATGTGTATAAATCCCTAATATTGTAGCTGTGGTTGAGTTCGCCTATGAGCAACTGCTTGATATCTACATACAAAACAATCGTATCGCATCTGCCGTTTCGAGTTGGATATATGTATGACTAGCAGGTAATATCCCGGCCTTGCCCGGGGAAATATTTAGATGAAAATGCATTTTTTTTCTTGAATTTGACTACTTTCGTCAACCGTAAGAAATAAAACCAAATAGTTGAGCCACGTGACTAATGTTTTCAGTGTAGGGCTATAAAATTGTCTTTAAAAAAAAAAATCAACAAAAAAATGTCCCATTCATTTGTCCTTGACTTCCATTTCCCGCCCGTGACGACACGGAGTAGATTTTCCAAAATCATTTGGAATTTTAAGCCAACAATAATTCTAAGAATCCAAATCTAATCTTTCCAACTGTGTTCCGCCCGTTGTATTGCCCGCAAATTACCGAGGTTTTTGTATTTATATTTGGAAATTAGTATAAAGCCACGTGTATATTTCAAAACCGGTAGCACATGTGACGAATTATTTAATATGAGGTGCTTTGAAAATAAGTTTCAAAATGATTGAATGATAAACAGAAGTTTGAAAATGAGTTTGAAGTCATTCGGACGATAATCAAAAAAGTTTCATACAACAGAATTCCACGAATTTTCCGACTTTGGGGGCATGAAAATTAAAAATGTCGAATGCCAGACTTTTCCAGCGATTTTCCGACCATGTGGTCGAATTTCCCAAAATCGCTGATACACGTGTCGAATTATTTTACGCAAAGAGCTTTGAAAATGAATCTGAAGGTGATCGGACTAAAATTATACTTTCGCCCATACAACCTTGAAACCCCCATTTTCCACCCATGGGGGTGGATTTTCCAAAATCGATGAAATATGTGTCAAATTAATTTTTGTGTAGATCTCTGAAAATGAGTTTGTAGCTGATTGGATGGTAAACAAAAAAGTTTCATACAACAGTTTTCCGCGATTTTCCACCCTTGTGAGTGGAATTTTCCAAAATCCCGTCTTAGTGTGCACTTTAATCATAGATGGAACCTACTGTGAAAATATCAGCATCCTAGCTCTTATGATTTGGGCTGTGCGATGATTGCCAATCAGTCAGTCAGTCAGTCAGCACGAACTGTTTTATATATATAGATGAACTGAAAGAATTCGACTTAAGCACGGAGGAAAAGGCTGAAATCAACACCAAAGTGAGAAGCTTTCACCTTTACATACATAAGAACTTGGCAAAATGTAATAGAAATATGACCAGATTTAGGACAAAGCATACCGATTAGCTTTTGTCCAATATGGCTATAACAGTAAGTTCATTCTTGTCTTCAAGTCCAAGTCGTCAACATCAAGACCAGTTGGACGCCCACCCATTGAATATGTTAACGCCGGTCCCCGTCAGAAGAGAAAATTGGCATCCGATTTAGCTGTTAATCAGGGTCACAACACATCTCTTCTTGTCCATGCCGCCGCAGTTTCGGCCGAAAAACGAACGAGAAACATACTACAGCCCTTGTGTTAAAAAATACATTTCTTACTCCGAGTGAGCCCAATAAGCCTAGAAAAAATTTTTTACTCAGAAAAATGACTCGGTTCGATTAACGGAGGATGAAGCTTTAGCATATCTGCTTGAAAATGTATTGACTAAAAGTCAATAAAACAACTTTCGCGAGCTCAGCATTTCCCGATCTTGTGAACTTTTTCCTGCTTACAACAAAGTGAGAGAAGCTAAGTTAAAATGTACACCTTTTGATATTAATGTAACCGAGTCAGTTGCTGAAGTCCCGCTGCAAAGTCTTCTAGACCACACTAGTTGTCGTATAATTCAAATGCAAGAAGATATATTTAAGCAGCTTGGCAATACTTTAATTCCGACCCTTATTGCAAGCTATGGATTTGACGGAACAACCGGACAAAGCAGCTATAAGCAACAATTTTTTGGATGTGATTCATTGCTTTCTGACGACTCGCTTTTTGCGACAACAATAATCCCCCTAAAATGAATGGACCATATTGGAAATGTATTTTGGATGAATCGTACTCCTCAGTCGATTAGATTTTGTAGACCAGTCAAGCTTGAGTTTGTTAAAGAGACAAAAGTCGTTATTCTTGCTGAGAAAAAAAATTTGGATAATCAAATAAAAGATTTGTCTCCATATGTCTGCTCCGTTGTAAATGGAATATCAATTTCAGTTAAATATTATCTTGAAATGACACTTTTAGATGGAAAGGTTTTAAACATTTTGACTGAAACCAAATCTTGCCAATTGTGTCCGATATGTGGAGCGAGTCCAAAAGTCTTCATGGAAAATGCTAAAATAGACTCACCAAAATTTAAGCCAAGACATGAATCCTCTACATTGTTGGATTCGATTTTTTGAATTCGTTCTTAAAATTGCATATACATAGACTGAAACTTAAAAAATGGCAAGTGAAAGATGAAAATGGAAAAAAAGAAATGGCGAAACAAAAAAGACGATTCAGAAGCAGATGTGGAATGCTATGGCTCTACATGTGGATAAGCCTAAGCAGAATGGCAATTGAAATACCAACGACGGCAATACAGCAAGGAGGGCGTTTGCACAACCTAAGGTACTAGCTGAAATCTTAGGTCTTGATGAATTTCTCATTGCATATTTTAACAATATTTTAATTGCTATTTCTTGCCACCTACCGATTGATGCAACGCAATTTAAACAAGTAAGAATGCTCTAGTCGAGTATACCCGACTACGAAACTACCTGTACCCAGGTCTAAAACTTCCAATCATATGTTCGTCTCTTACACATGCACGCACACATACACAAAGCCGAACGCGAGTCATTTTAGTCGTGGCTGTGCTTCTTCTTCCCCCCCTCGCTCCAGTACTGAATCTTGTTCGTTGAATAACTTCCGTGTTTATTATCCGATCAAATTGAAATTTAGACAGTGGATTAAAAGCGACCGAAGTAGTGTACATGCCAAATCCCAAAGCTATATCTTCAAAAGTGTGGCTGTAAAACGTTTTGATCGATTTGCGGGGGAACGGGGTAAGATATCAGAGATTGGAAACAAACTTGATCTGCGTATGGTATACAGGAACTTACATTCCAAATTTGGTGTCTCTAGCTCTTATAGTTGCTGAGATCGACGCGTTCATCCGGACAGACAGACAGACAGAGGGACATGGCCAAATCGAAATCTCTTTTGATACTGATCAAGAATATATATATACTTTATAGGGTCGGAGATGTCTCCTTCTGCCTGTTACATACTTTTGCACAAATCCAATACCCCCTTTTTACCCATTTTATGGGTACAGGGAGTAAAAATATTGTCAAAAAACCATAACACTATATATGTCCTTGTCCATGCACACTGGTTCCTGTTGTATGGGGAGAGCGGCCAAAAATACTTCTAGTTTAGGTAGAGACTTGAAACTTACCTCAAAATTTTTATAAATTTGCAGTAGTATGATGTATAAAAATCAGGCGGATCGAAGCACTATATCATATAGCTGCCATAGGAACGATCGGTTCAGTGGTTTCGCTTATATGGGAGTACGGTTATAAATACTTCTAGTGGGCATATCGGGCTAAAATTTCTATTATAAGTTCTTTGCACATTTAGAAGTATAATTCAAAAATATTGAAGTGCTTACACACCTCCACGTCCACCCTAAATCCCCCACCCCAAAAAAAGAACAAAAGGTTGTGATAACAAAAAAAATAAAGTGGTAGATTTTCGGTTGAAACTTTTTCACTTTATAATTATAATTATAAGATTAAAATTAAAAAAGTGCATGACTTATTACATCTGGAGCATGTGCCAAAACTTTGTGTAGTGAGGGTGGGAGATAGAACTAAGAAGCTCATTGGCAGTGTCAAATGCAAACTCGCCAAATTTGCTTACGTTGATCTTGTAACCAGATGCCATACATTGCAGCAATGTTGCACACCGGATTATAACATGTTCACTGATTCCTGTAATTTCGGCTGCCATTTTCGGGTTAGTAAAAAATGCTCTGGCCGTATTGCCATCATTAGAAGTGCCATTTCCTCCACTTCTGGGTATGTTCACCAATAGACCCATTTTTACACGAAAATCTTTTTGCAATCGGGCTTTTTTATGCAGCATGGCTTCTTTCCCTTCAGCAGTACTAATTCGCCATCTTTTTAATTCTAGTCTGTATGAGACATGCAAAAAATATTCAAAGAATCTAATGTATGAATGCAATGGCGATAATCCAAATTCAAACGTGTTTCATGAACCTTCTTAGTCAAGCACTTTTCCAAATTATTTATCTCTGTTGGCTTCGCTTCACATATATAGCACTTGGAAGATGATGTGTTGCTAAGGCCACTACAAATTTTGCCATCAACCATGATTAACTGCAAACGATGTTCAATTTGAATTTGTTTTGCAGATATTGAACATTTTGTTGGCTGTAACAGCTGAATTTTGATTTTGAAATATTTCTCTTCATTTAGAGCTAACTGAGTAGTTTCTTTTTTAAATTGAAATCTCAGTGGTCGGCAGTAATGTGTTGATGAAGGCCGCGGATTCTTCCAAATTATCTTGCGGTGCTTAGGATCATCTGCTGTTGTTAAAAGTTGCAATGGCACGTATGGTGTCACAAAAAGGCTGGAATCTTTCATTTCGTTATTGAAGACTTTTTGCTTATATTCTGAATATCCAGTGCTGCCGTCAAATCCCCATTTTCCAATTAAAACTAGCTTGTCAACAAAATCATCTGCAAGACTGCCAAGAACATCACGCTGAAGTCGTACATTCCGCGACGCCGTGTGATCGAGCAAACTCTGCAGCTCGACTTCAGCTTTTGATTCACCTACATTGATTTTGTCGGGGTAGCTGGATGCCTTCGCTTTTAGCAATAACTTGTAGCTTGGTAAGAAATCGAATGACGTTTTGGAATTAATAAAGCTTCGTATTAGCAGATATTGATGTTTGCTCATGTTTGCTTCTATAAGCAGTGATAAGACCTCATCGACGTCAGCTTTAGTATACATTTGATTAATTTGAATGTTAGACGATTGTAAAGCAGATCCAGCAGACTCATCGGCTTTTGACAGCTCAGCAATTCTTCGTCGCCTTGTTCTTTTGGATGACTCACCAAAATCACCTTTCGGACGTCCACGCGTGGCACTTTTACCCATTTGTTGAGGTCTACTCTCGGTGCGTTCTATTGAAATAGTTTCTTTTGCATTTAACCACTCCGATTTATTTTGAAGAACGGTTGCTTTTTTACGTTTGTATTGAATCCAAAATGATGAAATTTTTTACATATGTATGTATCCAATACATTTCGTAAGCTCGCTCATCTCGGGTACATAGCCGATATTTTCAATATTGATTTGCACATGATCCACAGCCTTCTGTAATTTTTCTGCATTGGTACCTATTTCTGTGCACCAACGATTGAAAATGTATAATCGTGTAAAGACACAGTGATAAGAATCTCCTTTTAAAACCAAATTTAAAAAAAAAGCATTAATAATTATAATTTTAACCCACTAAGAACATAAAACTCGAAAGACGAAGACAAAGACAAAACACAACAAGGCAAAGCAACCGCTTTGCAAGGAAAATTTAACCTTAAAAAAAAGACGCCGTTAGTATATTGTAGATTATGCACACATCTGCAAATTTCTGCAGCTAATTTTAACTCTCTTATTACCTTAAGACACAAACAAATTCACTGCAAAAGAACAGAATGGGGGAATCAAAAGGGAACACAACTAAAACTTTAAGTAAACATAATAAAGACGCACAAAAAATGTACAAAAATAGGTTAAACTAAAACAATAATTTTAAAACAACTACAACACAAATTAGTTTTTTTCCATTTAAGAATATAAAATAAATACCTTCAACTTTGAAATCCATTCAAAATAACTCAAATTGATAAACTTTTTTAAGTGACTGATCTGATTGAAGTGCGCTTTTGTTGTGAGCTTTTTGCACTGCGTGCAGCTGCGCTCTAAAAATGAACACGTGTTCACATCTTCAATGCTATTTTTAGAAAGTCCCGTTAGATTTCCAGAAAAAACTGGTTTGCCATTACAAAGTTTGGACATTTTAGGGACAGTTTGTTCACTTTTAGTAATTTTTTTTTTTGCATGAATTTTTTTAATTTTGGCCTATGGAGGGAACCACTGTGCCATGGTTTCCAATGTCGGCAACAGTCCATAAAGTGTTAATGCACGGCTACCAAATAATAGAAGCTTCAATCCTTCCATTAGGTTTTCTCGGCGAGAACGCCTCAGAGGCTCGCAACAAATACTATAAGAGCTTACATGCTCGAAAGAGTACACGGCAGAACAACATGGCAGACGTTTTCCACAGCAATGGATTCCTCAGATCCTCTTGTGTCGAGCATCTATCTAACAAAAAGATTGGGTCAGTAAAAAAAAAATACCCCTACCAGCAGACGTAATCTAACTTTTGAAATCACCAAACTTGCTATATTTTTGTAACATGAACAATAATAACAATGTTCCCGATTTCGATGCTAGCAATAGTGATAGTGATTCAGATTCTGACTCTGAAAATCCGTTTTCAATAGAAATTGATGTAGAAGACGACTTTTAGGAACATTTTGAAATGTAAAATACTTATTTATAGTCATATTGAATGCATTGTTATTTTTTACTTATTAATATTAAGGTTAAGTGTTAAAAAATGAATTAAAAACATTTGTTGAATTTAACGAGTGCTAGCATTATTTATTACCGTACAAGTATCAATAACACTAGTTTACAGCCATTTTGCAAAGCAAATCTTAGTGCGATTTTCTTAAGGACTTTGGCCCACTGAACACGAAAATGGCACTTAAAATTTTTTTCATGGAAGCGTTTTCGAAATATCAATAGTTTCTCGAATTTTCGAAGTTGCTCCAACATTTTTGAATATATTGCCATTTCTACTTAACCGATTTGGGCAAACAAGCACTTAAATTAAAGGTAACTAAACCCTCTACAACTTTCTTTCGTACACTTTTAAGATCGGTTCAGTAGTTGAGATGCTAGCGATTCCAAAAGGTTCGAAAATGAGGTTTTTTTGTGATTTTTTGAGTTCGAAAGCTCACATATCGGCCTGGAAAAATAAAATAAAAAATAAAAAATAGTAAAAATAAAATTTTTGTTTTATGTTTTAAGTAAAATTGATTCTCTTACGAAAAATATAAGCTATTATTGATGTAAATTCAACAATAAATTTATTTTTACGATTTCTATTTTTTCCAGGCCGATATGTGAGCTTTCGAACTCAAAAAATCACAAAAGAACCTCATTTTCGAACCTTTTGGAATCGCTGTTGTAGAGGGTTTAGTTACCTTTAATTTAAGTGCTTGTTTGCCCAAATCAGTTAAGTAGAAATGGCAATATATTCAAAAATGTTGGAGCAACTTCGAAAATTCGAGAAAATATTGATATTTCGAAAACGCTTCCATGAAAAAAATTTTAAGTGTCATTTTCGTGTTCAGTGGACCAAAGTCCTTAAGAAAATCACACTAAGATTTGCTTTGCAAAAAAAATTTTTGATTTTGTAAACTAGTGTAAGTGGAAACCTATCTCATATGGGCGGCTAGGGAAGGCGTGGTCAGATCGGTCTGAAACTTAGATATATTTTTATGTGCATCGACACTATCATATGTACCAAATTTGAAAAACCTAGCTTTAAAACTTAAATTTTCGTCGAAAAATCGGCTCGCTGGCCCAATGTGCATCCGTCAGATAGAGCTCATGGAGGTGCTGCTATTATTGTCAAGCAGGGCCTTAAATTTAAAATCATGGACAGTACTAGGGAAAACGCTATGCAGGCTGCCACAATTGAGATAAAATGTATGCACGCAGATGTATCAATAACAGCGATTTATCTCCCACCAAGATTCACAATAAAAGAACTCGATTTTAAAAACTTTTTCCAAGGACTGGGAACAAAGTTTATCGTGGGAGGCGACTTCAATGCCAAACATCCATGGTGGGAATCCAGATTGACTAACCCGAAGGAATCAGAGTTATACAAATGCATACGAAACAATAACATAACAACTTTGTCAACTTTGTGCCTACATACTGGCCAACTGATAGTCGGAAAATTCCAGATTTGATTGATTTCGTAGTATTCTCTGGAATCCCACAATCACACATGCGAGTAATGGAGAGCTTTGACCTTAACTCAGATCATTCTCCAATAATAGCAATTTACAGCGCAAAAGCCTTATAAAGTCATTACAGCCTCTAAAGACATTAACGCATTTAAAAGCTATTTAGACTCAGCTATAAGCCTAGACATTCCGCTAAAAACAGGAGAGGAGTTAGGCTATGCTGTGGAGATACAATTCATAAAGCGAGCTACAGAAACACGAATCATGCTCTTAATCATCAACAACCAAACCAAAGTAGAAAAATTCCTTGAGTCACCTTGCCAAATGAACTTGCCTATTAAAAGCATTAAATATGAAGAAGTTGTGCCAGAAATCAAATGCTTGAACAATAAAAAAGGACCAGACCCTGATAAAATAGACGGCATCACCCTAAAAAGTTTACCACTAAAATGCATTGTATTTAACGCGATTCTCGGACTAGACCACTTTCCAAGACAATGGAAATGTGCAGAGATCATCATTATGCCTAAAGCCAAACAAAATAGAAACGGAATTGACATCATACCGTCCCATTAGTCTGTTGACAATATTCTCAGTGTTTGAAAAAATACTATTGAAGTTAATGTTGCCAATTTTGGACGAACTTTCCATCATTCCTGAAAACCAATTCGGATTCAGGAGAGGTCACGGGACCCCTGAGCAATGTCACAGGGTCATTAATGATATAGTTTCTGCATTTGAAAACAAAAAATACTGCACTGCTGCATTTCTTGATGTTCAACAAGCGTTCGATCGAGTCTGGCACAATGGTTTATTGTACAAGATAAAGAAATGGCTACCTGCTCCGTACTATTTATTAACCAAATCATATCTGACTAAGAAATGCTTTTACGTGCAGCAAAAAAACGATACATCAACACGGCCGACATGCCAGTTACAAACAACTGCACTGTTGCAACATATGCTGATGATACAGCCGATTTAGCCACAAGCACATCAATAAATGAAGCTTCCGAGCTCCTGCAGTGTGAGCTAAGCCTAATTGAAGACTGGTTCCTTCGATAGAAAATTAGAATCAACTCACTGAAATCTGTCCAAATAACTTTTTCATTAAGACCAGGTAGCTGCCCAAATGTTACACTTAACGGCTCACCAATTCCAAAAAGTACCTGTGTGAAGTATTTCGGCTTGCATCTCGACCACAGATTAACATGGAAAAACCACATTAAAGCAAAATGTCAACAACTCAGACTTAAAACACTAAAAATGTCCTGGTTGATAAGTCGAAAATCAGAAACCACTTTGGAAAACAAAATTCGCCTCTACAAATCCATACTGAAGCCTGTTTGGACCTACGCTATACAACTCTGGGGAACTGCTAGCAACTCAAATATTGAGATACTGCAGCGTTACCAATCAAAACCTTTGCGACTCATTGTCAATGCTCCTTTTTACGTATCTAATGCAAATATTCACAAAGATCTTAATATTCCAACCATAAAAGAAGAAATTAATAAAACTAGTAAGAAATACATCGACAGACTCCACAACCACGAAAATAATTTAGCCTTAAGTCTAGTAGACAACACTTTAACAGTAAGAAGACTGAAAAGGTACCATATTCTCGATCTCCCCGATAGATAAATCCAACAAACTGAGAGATGTTATATATAATAGCAGGGCTCATTGGAAAACTGATATTTCTGTTAATTTAATATTAATTATACAATTTACTTATTGTTTAAACAGACAGATTGTAAATAAATGAGAGAGAGAGAAAAAAAAATTGAAAAACTTCAAAGCGAAAAGGAAATAGATTTGAATGTGGACTATTTTGGAAAAATAATGAAAATACGAAACTTCCGGAAAGTTATACTAATGCCTATAACAGACTGTTGCACTTAATACGAAAGATTAGCATACGGGAAAAAATACCAAGCAATGATAGAATCGTATGTATCGAATGGATACTTACGAAAATTATCTCCAAATGATATAGCGATAGTTACACCATTGACTTTTTCCCTTCCGCACTTCGGTGTAGTTAATAGCCAGAAAAGCTCAGGATAGTGTTTGATGCAGCGTCGAAAACTCATGGTCAGTGCTTGAATGATTTCCTATTGACAGGACCAGATCTGTACAATCAACTGGTATCTGTTCTAATGAACTTTCGACAGCATAAGATAGTGTTCGTTGGTGACATAAAAGAAATGTTCCTTCAAATACAAATACGGAACGAAGATCGACACGCCCAAAGAATTCTGTGGAGAGGAGCAAATCGACTCTCTAAACTGGACGTTTATAAAATACAAGTTCTTTGTTTTTGGTGCCAAGTGTAGCCCGAGCATTGCTCAACAGACAAGAAATCACAATGCCATTGACCTCAAAGACCGATTTCCAAAGGCTTGTAGTGATTTTATAAAAAAGCAATACATGGATGATTACTTGGGAGGAGCACATGACGTAGCTAGTGCAGTCAATTTGATAAATAAAGTTACATACATACATAAACAGGCTGGGTTTGATATGTGTAACTGGGTGTCAAATTCAAAGGATATTTAAAAACAGCTTAACTTAAACAGCACAGACACAAAGCAAATCAAAAATATAACTGAGGAACGTACGTCTTATATGGAATTTCAATACAGATATTTTTGCATTTAACCTAAAGTTTAAAAAAAAAACATGCTGACATTTTGAATTTAATGAAACGACCAACTAAACGTGAAGTGTTAATGTTAAACAATGTCAATCTTTGACCCGCTAGGATTTCTTTCAAATTTGCTGATTGCAAATAAAATCCTTTTGCAAGCTATTTGGGACAGCGGAGTTCGTTGGAATGATTTTATTACTGACGAAAATTATGAAATTTGGAAAAACATGTGCACTAATATAGCAAAAATTAGTGAATTCAAAGTGCCAAGACAAATGACAACTCTTATGATTGAAAACTGTGACGTTCAATTACACATATTTTGCGACGCGTCAAAGTCTGCTTATGCTGCTTGCGCCTATTTACGATTCAGTGAGGCTCAACAAATTGAATGTGCTTTGATAATGGCAAAGTCAAAAGTATCACCCTTAAAGCCAATGTCTATACCCAGAATAAAGCTACAAGGAGCATTGTTTGGAGCTAGACTTAGCAAAGCAGCAAAAGAAATTTTAAATAAACATAAACAAAACAAAAGGAAAAGTTAGTGACGATTGTCACTCAAAGCCCACAGAATTCGAGCAGGAATATGTACATACAATTACAGAATTGTCCAATTCTATTATAATACCTGACGCTTCAAGATCTTCGAATTGGATTAGATTTGTACGGAACACAGCTTGGGTGTTCAGATACGTAAATCATCTAAGGAAATCAATGGACATACGACAAAAAAGTGAGTTAACAACTGACGAAGTTATTAGGACAGAGAACATTATCTACAAGAAAATGCAGCAAGACTCTTTTAAAAGTGAAATTGACTGTCTTATAAAGCCAAAAGCCCTTGACAATTCAAGCACTTTAAAGTCACTGCCAGTTATTATGACAGACGATGGATTGTTAAGATTGCGAGGACGATTGAACAACATTTCGGAAGAATAGTTTGACTTTGATTCAAAGAATCCAATTATATTGAGCAAGGGACATGCACTTACAGAGATGTTAGTGCACCATTATCACGTGAAGAAATAGCACATTGGCACCGAAACTGTAATAGCCAATCTACGACAAACATTCTGGATAATAAAATGCCGCAGCGTTATAAAGAAAGTAATTCGAAATTGCCAGTTCTGTAAAAATAGAAAATCCAATTTTAGTAAACTGTAGTGTGAAACGCTATGGAGTCATATTTACTTGCATGACATCTCGTGCCGTGCACTTAGAAGTTGCCGAAGACGAAGTGTAACGCTTTTATGAACGTTTTTCGTCAATTTTGATGTAGACGAGGATTTCCAATACAATTGTATTCGGAAAATGCAACCAATTTTCAGAAAGCAAGTAAGAATTTTAAAGAAATTATAGAAACTTGTCCCAAAGATGAGATTGTTCAATTGATGACGACAAAAAAGTGTATTTGGTTCTTCAACCACCCTTTATCAAAACACATGGGAGGAGCCTGGGAAAGTCAGCCTAAAAGTACACGATGTATCTTTTAACGAATAGATACCGAAAAGATTGCAGATTCCAATTTACCAAGAAATACATGGCCAATGCGCAAAGTAATCACTAATCCATCTAAAGATGATCGAGTTCGAATTGTAGATGTTAAGACGAAAAATTGAATTTATAAAAGGTCGGTAGTTTAATTAATTAAGTTAGATGTAATACGTAACAATGAAATGTAAAAAGTATTGCTATGCACGACTGCAATACTTTGGGAGGTGAATGTTGTGAATTTATTATATTTTTATATTTAATTTTGATTATAAATTCAATTAATATCGATTTACTTAAAAATTAAGTTGGCAGCCTTTTGAAAAGGCCTTTTTGGTATTTTTTTAAGTAAGCCCGATTGGCAGGACCGAACAAGCGGTACTTTTTGATTCTGTATTTTTAGCATCGAAAATTGTCTGATGTAATCTTTGTGAATAAGACGAAATATAAATACTTTAAGAATAAAAAGCCCATATTTGTTCTGATTATTACAAAAGTGTGTGAAATGACGTCTTATATATTGACATATGCACAAACACGATTATACAAATGCATAGTTACGACGATCATACATATGCATAGTACGACGTGAACGCCGAAGATATCGAAATTGGTCGATCGAGCCGGATATTAATATTCAATTATAGGTGCGACAACAGGTTATGTTTACGAGAGTAAATGATAATGGTATTCTTAGTTTACAGAGTCACTACGATTACAACTCGGCCAACCTGACTTTAGATCGGCCTCGATCTTCATTATGAACATATTGCAACAGTTTTATTCAATATTTACATCCAAGGTTTCAATCCAGCTTCTTCTAGTACTCCCTTATATGGTAATTGAATTAGTTGACAATTATCTACATCGGTTACTTCGTATCTGTCATTGTCAAAAAAACGATTTATTTTATATGAACCCCTATACGTAGCAGCAAACTTTTTACAAGTACCAGGCATAACATCTGTATCCTAATAGCTATAAACTCTCCTATACTGAACTTAATAGGGGGCTTATGTTTTTAAGCACTGAAATTCTCTTCTTTTTTTACTGCGATTTAACTAAATTCTTGACGTTTCCCGATTGCAGCTGCTCCTCAAAATATTCTTACAATTCATCTATTACTGGACCTCTCTGTTCAACTCCAATTAAAAGCGTACTTGGTGTTTTATATGTGCTCGAATGTACTGTGAGGAGCCGTATTGGCTCCTCACAATAATTTCAACAAACACAAGCAAGACCCCCTTTTTGATGCGCCACTGCATCGCGGCGAGTTCATTCTCACAGCCGCTCTCGCGTTCGCGCTCGCTCTAACACACGTAGCCAGCAAATGCTACGTGTCGCACAGAGAGCGGCCGCCAGGATAAGCGCTGTTACTGCTGATCACGCGCCGTTGGAGATGAGCTGACGTCGATAGTGCGTAAAGAGTGCATTCGATGTGCCATATGCAGCACTCGTTTGCACTGGCAGCGAGCAATGCGTGGCTTCGGTAGTGTACCGCTGTTGCTAGGCGAGCATCAGCCGATTTCGCCGTTATTTGTAAGCTGGCGTCGTCACCAAATTTAAATCTAGCAACAACGCTGCTGGTATGCACCGCTACGCGAGAGTTTGGAGAGCTTGCCGCCGTCGCGACTCCCGATCTAGCCACCAAGCGGGGCCTGCCCGCAGCGGCAATAAAAGGCGAGATCTGCGTGGGAGCTGGACAGTCAGATAGAAATTCAAATGTCAAGTGCATGGAAATACAAACGAGTGCGTGAACAGTTTCGGTAAAAGTGTCGACGTGGGAAACTGCAGAAGTAACAGCAACAAGTACGGCCAGATAGTGGGCCATTTAAGAACTACAATAATCTAGTAGCTTTTATAATACATTAAACTAAATTAAATAAAACAATGCAAAAATATATATTAAACAAAAAATTATTCTAACAAATCAAAAACACGTTTTAAAAGAATCGTTTTACATTTGTTGGGTAAATTTCGCTGCCCGGTTATGAAAGGATCGGAATTAATAACAACCGATTTATAAGGTCTTTATTTGAGGCTAAACGTGAGATTTTACGTGTATGATTGAGTCGGTATTTCTTAACGTCCTTGACTCCGCAGCTTCTTCTGAGAGCTCTCCAATTGAAACTAATGCATATTGAATAACATCTGGGGCATGTAGTAATATTTTATGAACTGAGGAAGGCAAATAATACCAGGAATACATTGATGTTAGTTCTTTTGCAGTATCTAGCGCTAATTCTCGAAATTTTTCTACATTAATTTTATATCCAGAGGACAAGGCTTGCAGTAATGTTGCACAGCTTTCAATTAAATGTTGTTCTATGCCAGTTATTTCTGCAGATAAATGAGAGTTATTAAAAAATGTTCTTGCAGTGTTGCCATCATTTGAATTTCCACTTCCACCTGGTTTTGGATTATCGAAAATAAGACCCATTTTTTCACGAAATTCCGACTGAATATTTTTTTCCTTCTCTGAAATAGTTCTTTATTTTCTTCGCCACCTATTTGCCATTGTCTGATTTCAAGTTTATATGAAACGTGAAGAAAATATTCAAAGAAACGAATATAAGCATGTAATGGAGACAATCATAATTCGTAAAGATCTGCTCTGACTTCTTTTTGTAGGCATTTGTCAATGTCGTTCATTTCTGTAGGCTTGGCTTGAAATATGTAGCACTTCGAAGATGATGTTTCACTTAAGGCATTGCACACTTTGCCATCCACCATAGTGAGTTGGAGTACATGTTCGATATAGATTTTCCGGTTGGTAGCGGTGTTAAATTCAGTGGGAGTCAATTGTTGAATTTTGTTTTTAAAATAAAGTTCTTCATTTTTAATTAAATTTACTGATTCCTTTTTAAATTGAATTCCAATCGGGCGGCAATAACGGGTAGACGATGGTCTTGGGTTTTTCCAAATAATTTTCTGTTCGTTATCATTATCAGATTTTACGATAAGTTGAAGAGGAACATATGATGTCATAAATAAGCAACTGTCTTCCAAATTATTATTTTCAAATTTTTGCTTATATTGGCTGTGTCCAGAACTGCCATCGAAGCCCCATTTCCCTATTAATGTGAGGTAATTAGAGGACTTATCAAGTTTATCTGGTACATCGCTTTGTAACTTTAAAATGCGCGTCGCAGTGTGGTCCAGTAAGCTTTGTAGCGAAACTTCAATCTCAGATTCTGTAACGCTTGTTAGCTCAGGATAGCTTTTCTGTTTTCCCCTTAAAATATTATTATAGCAGGGAAAAAGGTTAGCATCAATTTTACTGTTAACGAAGCTTCTGATGAGTTCATATTGATGTTTTGTTAAATTTGCTTCAAGTATTAGAGCTACTACTTCACATTCCGTTGCTGGAAAAATCGAAGAATTCGGTTGGCTGCAAGCCCAGCGTAAGTCATCTGCAGCTGACTCATCGAGTTCTGCTAAGTCTGCTATCCGTCGCCGCTTCGTTCTTTCTGAGCACTCTGCGAGACTTAATTTTAGACGTCCTCGATCAGATGATTTACTGGATTTACTTAAAAATATATTTTCAAGTTGTTTCAGCATTTTCTTTCCATGAAATCTATGTATACACAAAAATACACCACTCGGCAGGCCACTGGTGAAACACTAACTTTAAAACAATAACACAACACATAATGACAAAAAATACTCAGTTTTAAAGTACATACCTTTATTTTCAATATTCATTTTAATTGACGATGATTGGACACGATTTAATATTAAAATTTAATTTTTTTGTGAAAGCTAATTTTCAAGCAGCATTCACTGCAACGTCCACGTGTTTTTTTTTTTTTGTCTCTCTTCTCTCGCTATTCGTAGCGCGTACGAATGAGAGAGACCAAAAATGAAATTACAGTTAGTTTTATTGCTATGTTAAGCAGTATTTTTTAGACAAATTGTTCCAAATAGTCAATAATTTTCCGGAAAAATATGCTTTTCTTCAAATTAATTTCTAAATTAAATACTCTCCTGCTAAACGATTTAACAATTGTTTTAAAATCTTGAAATGTTCATCTATATATAATTTCATCCATATATACTACAATTTTACTAGCTCGCACAAAATCAAGCAGACAATTGTTAATAAAATTCTGAAAAAACGATGGCCCATTTTTTAAATCGAAAGGCATTCACAAATATTCAAACTGTCCTTAAGGCGTTACAAATGCTTCATACTTAATTGAATCTTCTTCAACACCTACTTGTTGATATCACCATTGACTAGGGAATATACATAGACGAGTCAAACAAGCATTTTTCTGAGGCCAGATGCTTTGGTTGCATTGGAACCCCAGCAGTTCGGCACAAAAGCCGAACTCGACAGAACCCCATTCGTGGTTTGCCAGCTCGGCAAAAAAAAAAAAACCGAGTTGCTAACGCCGCTGCTCAGAACGAATATTTAGTCTTGGATCGACACCAGAACGATGAGCACGGCTTATGTCGCTTGCGCTCTCATTTCGTTTCTATGTGTGGGTTAGAGGTGGAGAAACATCGATGTGTGTGTCCATCGATGTTTTCAATGTTTTAAAAAAAAACATCGAAGAAAACATCGATGTTTTTTAAATAATAAAAAAACCGTTATATTTCAAACAATAACAAAATTATAAGTCTTTATTGAGATCCCTGTTTTTGTTTATAAATAATAGTTTGTCTACAACATTAGGACTGAGTCTTGTCCTGCGATCTGAAATTGTTTGTCCAGCTTTGCTTTAGCAAACCCTTTCCGATTCGCATGAAGATGCTTGAACGCACAAAAATTTTTTGGCTATAGTTTTTAGCGATATGTCATCAGTATTCATCTGTAAAAGAGATTGTTATTAAACATATTTCTCATAATATTTTCAAATTCTTACCTCCCAATATTTTAGGGGGTCGCAATTGTCGGGACTGTTTTGTTTTTCCAAGTGCTGTCTCGTGGCAATTATAGCATCGGCCCGGGTAGATTGCACTTTGCTGGAAATGGTAGTCACCATGGTAGTCACCAATTCCTGCTCCAAAGCTTTGGCTGCTAGATCTGCATTAGTCTGCATTAAAAAGGCAACTTTCTTAAAGCGAGGATCAACTAAGGCAGCTATGCGAGGAATTGTTCGAGTTTCAAAGGTGTCCAATCTTTCGAATAAACGATTTTTTATAAATTCATGTACCGATCTTCCTTCCTGTGTCCGCAATCTTGTGTGTAGTTGATGCATTTTATGGTGAATCTCTGTAATGGTCGGAATGATCAGAGACACGGATACTTTCGTGTTAGTCGAAACAGATAAAGTCGCTTCCTCGAAAGGTGACAGCAATTCTGATAAGTCATTGAAAACATCCAGTTCACCAGCTAAGATCGGTGAAGGGGCATTACGCAAATTTACTAATGTTAATGTAACATATTCATGTAACTGCAACATTCTTTTTACCATTGTATACGCACTGTTCCAGCGTGTCGTTACTTCCTGTAACAGAGTAAGCGGCTTTTCAGAATTCTGCGCATTTTTTAATTTCTCAGCGGCTATAGAGCTTTTTTTAAAAAATGTTACAATTCCCTTGCATTTGAATAGTATTGGCTCTACCACTTCCAATTTAAGCACATCCTGAACCAGCAGGTTTATAGTATGTGCCAAGCAGGGCAAATGTTTAAATTGTAGAATCTCGCATGCTTTTTTCATAGTGCTGTCATTGTCTGTTGTGACGGTGACCACCTTAGAAAAAAGACCCCATTCATCCAACACTGCTCTTACAGAGTCGGCGATATTTTTGGCCGTGTGATTTGTGGGGTCATTCAATAGGGTTGTGGATAGCAATGCAGAGCTCAAATTAAAATTCTCCGTAACGAAATGGCATGTTATTGTAATATATCCTTCGTTGGCTCTGGATGTCCATAAATCTGTAGTTAATCCAACGTACTCAACAGTATCCAAAACTGAGCGCACTTTAAGCCGTAACAAATCATATTCATTCGGAAGCACCACATCGCGCAAATGGGTTTTGCTCGGTAACTTATAGCGCGAGTGCAATTCGTGTACAAGTTCAACGAACCCTTCATCAGTAACACAACTGAAAGGTCGCACGTCTTTAGCTATCATGTTGATGACTTTTTGATCAAGCTTCTCTTTCCTCATTGAATCATTGCTATAAGACGGCTCCTTATTCAAAAAAATCTCCATGGCTTTTGGCATTTGACTTTTTTCATTATTTAGGCGACTCGGATGCAAGCGCTTAAGGTGGTCAAGAAGGTTCGTGGTATTTCCTGCCGTCTTTAACCATTTACCACAGTAGATACAAATCCCATGAGTGTTGTTACTGTTTTTTTTAAAGTGATCCCACGCAACCGAACGCTCTCTCTTCCGCTTTGGAGCTAACTCCTCCTCTCTCGCTTCCTCTGAAGGTGCCGTTCCTATTAAATAAATAATTAAAGCATGTTAGTATACTGTATGCAATACACAATATTTAAAAAAAAAGCATATATTTGTACTTAATAATTATGCGTTGCCATTTGACAAACTCATTGCACAAACTTTGTTGTGGCAGGCTTGGCCAATGCATGGTTGCTGACCGCCAATTTGTTGCGCGCCAAATGTATAAATGCACTTCAAATTGCATGTATGAAAGAAATTTGGGCTGTTAATGACATAGTAACTTACTTTTCAGGTAATTCTCCATACTGCCTTCGTCCTCCACGACTTCAACCAACACCACCAACTAGAAATCCTACATTTTAACAAAGATTTCTTTAATTATAAGAAAAAATTTAATAATGCCTTTTACTTACAATTATACGCCTGTCATCACCAAGTGCAGAGTTGTATATAAAAACATCGATAGTGGCCTACCAAACATCGATGGTTTCGATGTTTTGAAAACATCGATGCCATCGATGTTTCACTCGATGTTTCTCCACCTCTAGTGTGGGTCCAAGTACGCACATGCGCTTGCTTCTTAGTATGCGTTAATTATAATTAAAATTACATACGTCTCACATACTTTCGGTCAGCTGTGTGCTGCCACCGAAGACGATAAATTTATTATAATTAGCCAGTGTAGTTTATTAGATAATAATTAACATAAAAATAATAATAATAACATTTAAAAAATATTATAAAATTAAAAGAAAATAAAAAATAAATATTGTTTCCCATTATTAAAAGAAATGGATGAACTGGGGATCGAACCTGCAAAAAGCCGGTTAACAAACAAGCACTCTATCTACACGGCCACCGCATAGTGAATGATGCCGCTGGCAAAATCAAACTATGTGCATATAACACGGCCATGTCTGGTTCGTCGCTGCTTCCATTTCCATTTCTAAATTGAAATTTAATAGTGCCATGCGCTGTTGCCTTTCTGCATTTCTCACGCATACTAAGACGCAAGCGCATGTGCGTACTTGGACCCACACATAGAAACGAAATGAGAGCGCAAGCGACATAAGCCGTGCTCATCGTTCTGGTGTCGATCCAAGACTAAATATTCGATCTGAGCAGCGGCGTTAGCAACTCGGTTTTTTTTTTTTGCCGAGCTGGCAAACCACGAATGGGGTTCTGTCGAGTTCGGCTTTTGTGCCGAACTGCTGGGGTTCCAATGCAACCAAAGCATCTGGCCTCAGAAAAATGCTTGTTTGACTCGTCTATGTATATTCCCTAGTCAATGATATCACGTACAGATATTTTGTTGACTTCCATACACATCCTACTGTCACCTGTTTTTACTCCCTGTACCTATAAAATGGGTAAAAAGGGGTATTGGATTTATGCAAAAGTATGTAACAGGCAGAAGGAGACATCTCCGATCCTATAAAGTATATATATTCTTGATCAGCATGAAAAGAGATTTCGATTTGGTCATGTCCGTCTGTCTGTCCGTCCGTCCGTCTGTCCGTCCATATGTATGAACGCAAGGATCTCAGCAACCATAGGAGCTAGAGACACCAAATTTGGAATGTAGGTTCGTGTATAGCAGGCGCAGGTCAAGTTTATTTTGGATCCGAGATATATTTCCCCGCTTGGGATGTATAATACTTTAGTCACTCTTAATCTTCTGTTCAAGTTGATCGGATAATAAACACGGAAGTTATTCAACAAACAAGTTTCAGTACTGCAGCCCGGGGGGAAAGTAGATCAGTGAGAAGTGAATATCTCGATATAGCTGCAAAGCGCAGCTTCAAAGTGAATTGTACAGTGGATGCACCTTATAATTCCCAACTTTTTCTAGCTTAAAAATAATGAAACCGATGCTTGATCAGTGCATTTTAGTTAAAGTGGATCAGACAGATGAGAAGTGAATATCGCGATTCGCGATATGGCTGCAAATCGCAGCTTCAAAGTGAATTTTATAGCAGGTGCACCTTATAATTCCCAAATTGTTCTAGTTTACCAATAATGAAACGGGTCCTTGATCAGTGCATTTTTAGTTAAAGTGGATACTTTTTTCGGGTATTAATTAATAACTCAAGAACATATAATATCAAGTGGCATGGAAAAATGGGCGTGGCACCGCCTTTGTGTTTAATTTCACGATATTAAAATTTTTTGTTTGTCAAGCTATCTGTGCCAAACTTTCGGGTTTGAAGTGTTGTTGTGCTACTAAATTGGTGTTAAAATATTACCCAAATCGGACAACTATATCATATAGAAATATTAGGAACTATCGGTCGAAAACAAATTTTGTATGGAAATAATTATCTACAAGGACATTCAACTCTGGTCACATTGCTGTAAGTATTTATTTGTTACTCTAACATATAATTCGCGAAGTTTGTACAGAGTATGCCATAGTCGATCATACTCCACTCCTTGGGTCCTGCCAGTTTGTTTCGCCTCATTTGTTTGGTCTGTCAACAAGGTGTCTTCAGGGAAACGTTTCGATTTGTGATTTTTATCGCGCTGTATTTGAAGTTCACGAGAATGCGATCGGAAATTTTTGACCTGGGTACAGGGAGTTTTGTAGTTGGATATACTCAACTATAGCATTCTTACTTATTTTTCTTAACAAGTATAATCGGAGATGCACATGGTGAATTAGAGTCACGAATAAATTTTGTTTTTATAAACTCGTCATTTATCTCAGCTACGTTAATTCCTTCAAAATATGAAAATCTTCTTGGTATATAACTTACAAGGTGGTAATACCCCAGCGTTGCCCGGCGAAATATATAGATTTTAATGCATTATATTGAATTTTACTACTTTCGTCAACATAAGAAATACACACAATAGCGTGCTACAATTTTCCCGCCCGTGGCAGTAGACTTTCCTAAATAGTAAAGCCTAATGATGTAGAGCTATGAAAGTGTCTTTATGTAAAAAAACAAATAATTTCACTCATTTGACCTTGATCCCAATTTCCCGCCCATGGCAAAGGGGTGTGGTACAATTTCTAACATCGGTTAACATACCTTTAAAATATTATTGGCAGAGTTTTGAAAATAAGTTTAAAGCCTATTGCATGAATAATACTACCAAACAAAAGCTTCCACTTATTCTCCCTTCCGTGTTCATTATCCGATCACCTTGAAGTTGGACAGCAGATTAAGAGTGACTTAAGCATAATACATGCAAATTTCGAGAGCTGTATCTTAAAAAGTGTGGCTGTAAAACATTTTGATCGAATTGCGGGAGATCGGAGGATGATATCTGAAATTGGAAATAAAGTTGATCTGCGTATGGTATACAGCAGAGAGCATTTACTGGGCGTTTTGGCTGGTTACAACTCTGCGCTATGTGTCCGAACTGACGCTAATTGTAGCAACGAATCCTTTGACCAGCCGGCAAATCACGATCAGGTTTTATTTACATTTAAATTTTGTCACACTTTACGAGATGCTTGCGTAAATCATTAATACCAGTCTAGACCTTCAGCCCATTGACTATGTATTTGATGAAGCCACTATCCTATAAATCTGCTTGGCATACAATGCTGCACATTTCAATTTACATTGTATATAGTATTGGAAAGCTGCCACCCCAGTTTTCTGCTTACGCGCCTTTAACTGTTCGCCAACTTCCAGTCGTGTATAACTATGGCCAAACACATCAATTAACTGATAGCGCAAATGTTCCCATTCTATTGCACCTATTGCACAATTTAGCTGATCCCGTAAGCATGAGCTTTGCATAAACCAAGTAACGATTTCCTAACACATCCAGCATAGCACAAGTCGTTGCGAAATCGTCAATCCACACACGCACCGGTACGTTGTTATCGACAGAAAACAATTCGACCGCCACCTGAATTGTACATATGTACATATATCAACGCGACGAAAATAATTTTCTTTACTATTGGCGCTAGTCTGGCGCGCAAATTTCATCGTAGAAGTAGTGCGATCCCGCATTTTCCATGGAAACACCGGCTGTCTCCTGCAAATTTAGTAATGCCAAGGCCTTTGCGCTTTGTTCCTTCGCCATGAATGATTTTATTGCCGCTCGTAGATACTGTATACAAACGTCTCCAGCAAACTCAACTTTATGCAGACGCCGTTTAGAAGCAATTCTTTTTTAGTTAATTTTAAAATGTCAATGTATTTCATGTATGTATGTATTTTAAGATCTTGTCAAATAAAATAATTTATTCGGATTTTCACTCTATGCTTTCCAGTTTATTCTTAAGAAGTGACACCAAGCATTTACCACACACATACATATGTATATACCGCTCATTAGAAGCGCTGTCTCAGAACGAAAATTTTCAACTTAGCAGGTGCCACACGCTTCGTATTTGGTTGGGTGCCAAAGCGCTGCTCTCGGTCTCACGGCCCGAAGCGCCAGGTCCACCCCACGATTGAGAGAGCTCATAGGTTACGACATGACGTCTGCAACTTTTGGCTCTCACTGCACATGTACGTCACATTAAATTATAATTTAAAATGTCGAATGCCAGAGTTTTCCGCTGATTTTCGATTTTCGAACGATAATCCAAAAAGATTCATACAACAGTTATCCGCGAATTTTCCAACCTTGTGGGCAGATATTACAAAAACTTTGGCCACCGTGACTATTATGTTGTTGTGTAGAACCTTGAATATGAGTTTAAAGCCAATCACATGCAAATTAAAAATGTCGAATACCAGAGTTTTCTTCCAATTTTCCGACCATGGGGCGACAATTCCCAAAATCGCTGATACACGTGTCAATTTATTTTCGGTGTAGTGCTTTGGGATATTTTTTAAAAAGAGCTAAGTTTTTTAAAAATAGTGATAGTACAATTGATTGGAAAATAGCTATGGAATTGAAATTTTCACAAAAGGTTCCACCTATAATGACAGTTCACACTATGACGAAATTTTGGAAAACTCCACCCACAAGCGTGGAAAATCGCGGAAAACTGTTGTATGAAACTTTATTGTTCACCACCCAATCGGCTTCAAACTCATTTTGAAAGTACTACACAATAATTAATTTGACACATATTTCACCGATTTTGAAAAATCCACCCCCATGGCGGAAAATGGGGGTCTCAAGGTTGTATGGGCGAAAGTCAAACAATGCAATGCAGCCAATCGCATGATAATTAAAAATGTTGAGTGGCAGAGTTTTCCTCCAATTCTCCTTTTTATACTATGTTCCCGAAGGGAAAAATAGTATATTGGGTTTGCGCAATGTCCGTCTGTCCGTATGAACGCAATTTTTTTGCCTTTATCTTTGAGCTAGAGCAACCAAATTTGGTACACATGTTGGTGTATATCGTCAGTTTATAAAGTGTCAAGATCAGCCCCCCACCCCCACCCCCTCCCCCAAAATTTGGGGAAAACCTGTATCTTCCACATTTTTAAAGCTAGAGTCACAAAATTTGGCATACACACTAAAGTTGAGATTCCTGACTGGACCCCACCACCCCCACCCCCCCAATGGAGCAAAACCTATATCTCCCACACCAGTAGAGCTAGAGTCACCAAATTTGGCATAGAGACTAATGTTGACCCCCTGGATAAAACTGCATCAAAAATTTTTGGACCCCCCACCCCCACCCCCCCAATGGAGCAAAACCTATATCTCCCACACCAGTAGAGCTAGAGTCACCAAATTTGGCATAGAGACTAATGTTGACCCCCTGGATAAAACTGCATCAAAAATTTTTGGAAAGCAATGGAGCAAAACCTATATTCCCCTGAATTGTTGACGTCGAGCCTGTTAAATATTTCATTTACAAAATTACACGTCGCTAAAACACACATTTCTAAATAAGTAACGTGAAAAACTTCTCCATATGTTTTGTAAAAAAAAGAATATCTGTATCCTCATGTAAGACACAGTCATCGTTTGAATAATTGATGATATCAGAAGCGCAAAGCGGCACTAAAAAAGAAAATACGTACAAAACGTTCATGCTGAATAATATATAAAGAAAAAAATGAATTAAAATTTAATATTATCTTTATGAATTATTCGATCTCTATTGTATATTTTTAATTAATTTCCTAGATCTTCTTTAACGACCTGATTTTACTCCCTTTACCCTTAAAATGAGTAAAAGGGGGTACTAAATCTGTGCAAATGTATGTAACACCCAAGAGGAGAAATCTCTGACCCTATAAAGTATATAAATTCTTGATCAGTATCAAAAGAGATTTCGATTTGGCAATGTCCGACTGTTTGTCTGTAGAGGCACCTAATTTAGAATGTAGGTTCCTGTATACCATACGCAGATCAAGTTTGTTTCCAAGTTCAGATATCTCCCCCATTCCTCCGCAATTCGATCAAAATGTTTTACAGCCACACTTTTAAAGATATATCCCTAGAATTTGGCATGTATTATGCTCAAGCGCGGGGAGGAAGAAGCAACACAGCCACCACTTAAAATGTTTCGCTTGCGCTGTCGCTAGAGTGTGTGTATCTTTTTGTATATGTGTGTGTACGTTTAAGTGTACGAAGATGCGATCGAAAATTTTTGACCTGGGTACAGGGAGTTTTGTAGTCGGGTATATTCGACTATAGAATTCTAACTTGTTTCACATAAATTATTTCACCTATTTGGTAATTTTTGGGTGACCTTTATTCGGTATGATACTCTAACATTTTTGCTTGAGATGATTGTAGCATTAACTACTGAAACATAGATGCGTCAAACAAACATTTTTCTAAGGCCAGATGCCTTGGTGTTGTCACAACCCCGGAGACTTCGGCAAAAAAGCCGAACTAACACAACCCCATTCGTGGTCTGCCAGCTCGGCAAAAAAAAAAATGCCGAGTTGCTAACGCAGCTGCTCAGAACGAATATTTAGTCTTGGATCGACACCAGAACGATGAGCACTGCTTATGTCGCTTGCGTTCTCATTTCGTTTCTATGTGTGGGTCCAAGTACGCACATGCGCTTGCTTCTTACCCGGACCATACACGGGCCAATTCAGTTGCCCAACTTGAGTGAGTTTTTCGGGTTGCGGCAACCGATTGCAATGTAATTGGGACGGTTGGTACAATGTTGTGCCAACTGAATTCTGTATCAAAACCTTTTGATACTAGCAGCGAGTTGCCACAACTGGTTGTGGTGTAGTTGGACAACGCACAACTCGATTGGCACAACTCGTGGGCGTTTCCCTTTGGTTTTGTACTTTCTTGCTACTGTTTTCGCTGATCGCCTGGTTCAAATGCTGTTCGTTGTATGCAAAACACTTGCAGAGCTCTGCTTCAGGTTCGGGGGTGGGTTTGCTATAGTTGTGCATAGTTGTGTACATCTTTGTGGGCGTCTCCCTATCCGTTTTGGTTTTTCTCGCTACTGTTTTTTTTGTTCGCCTGGTACTTGTCTGTTGTTTTGTGCGAAACATTTGAAAATCTTTTGCTACCGTTCATAAGCGGCATTGTTTAGCGGAAAATAATGGCATTATTGGATATTCAGATTTTCTTTTTGTTGTTATAATTAACAAAATTCAAATTTTTTTTTCTAAATTTTTGATTTTTTGTTTACTTAATATATTTAAATAAACCAGTTAGTTACAATAATTAGTTTATCAATTATTTATAAATTCGGCACTTGCCGACGCCATTTCTCGAGTTTTGCTACGAAGTTGGCTGATCCGATTGCAGCGTGCGAGGCGAAGACCCAATTTGAGTGACAACTGGTTGCCGCAACCGATTGTGCTAAAATCAGCCCGTGTATGGTCTGCATTAGTATGCGTGAGCAATGCAGAAAGGCAACAGCGCATGGCAATATGAAATCTGAATTCAGAAATGGAAGAAACGAAGAGCCAACACATACCCCTGTTATATGCAGATAGATTGATTTTGCCGGCAGTAGCATTCATGATGCGGTGGCGGTGTGGATAAGTGCTTGCTTGATAATCGGCTTTTTGCAGGTTCGAACCCCAGTTCATCCATTTCTTTTAATAATGTGAAACAATATTTATTTTCTATTTTCTTTTGATTTTCTAATATTTTAAAATGTTAGATGTATTAACTCTTAATTAAATTAATCAAAACAAAAGAGAGAATTTGCGCGCCAAACACTTGCATTGGCAAGAACAACATATGCAAGTGTACACATTAAATACATCTCACATACTTTCGGTCAGTTGTGAGCTGACACCGAAGAAGATAAATTTATTATAATTAGCCAATGTAATTTAATAACAAGTCTTAAAATAATAATAAAATTTAAAAAATATTAGAAAATAAAAAATAGATATTTTTTCCCATTATTAAAAGAAATGGATTAACTGGGGATCGAACCTGCTAAAAGCCGGTTATCAAACAAGCTTTTTATCTACACGGCCATCGCATCATGAATGATGTCGCCGGCAAAATTAAGCTATGTGCATATAACAGGGGTATGGTTGGCTTTTCGTTGCTTCCATTTCTGAATTCAGATTTCATATTGCCATGCGCTGTTGCCTTTCTGCATTTCTCACGCATACTAAGAAGCAAGCGCATGTGCGTACTTGGACCCATACATAGAAACGAAATGAGAGCGCAAGCGACATAAGCCGTGCTCATCGTTCTGGTGTCGATCCAAGACTAAATATTCGTTCTGACTCAGAACTTCTGAGCAGCGGCGTTAGCAACTCGGCTTTTTTTTTGCCGAACTGGCAAACCACGAAAGGGTTGTGTTGAGTTCGGATTTTTTGCCGAAGTTTTTGGGGTTGTGCCATAACCAAAGCATCTGGCCTCAGAAAAATGCTGTATTCAGTAATTAATGGTATAAGGTAGTGTCGTCGCCAAAATCTGTCCCTTAGCATATGCTAGCAATAAGTGCGAGTGAAAAGCTCATAGTGTAGTGAGTGTGAACGAAACGGCAGTAGAGTGTGTTGATTAACCCTTAACAGGTCCGTGGGGTTTAAAATATTCTATTGTAATGCAAAGAAGTGAAGTTTGTTTTTAAAGTTTTATTTTAAGTAATTTTGAATTTGCAATTAATCGTTGTTTTTGATTTTGAATAGATATTTTTTTGTTGAGGTTCTTAATTCTAAAATAAATTCAAATTTTAAAATAAAAAGTTTTTACATTTAAATCAATATCTACATTTTCCGCAGCCATTATTAATTTTTCTTTTACATTACTAATTATATTTAAATGTTCTTCATGTGATACCTCATCCACGTAGGTGAGTGTCGAACTTTTTGAGTGCTCATTAGACTGTTTTAACTTTTTAATAAGATAACCTACAAAGTATTCAATGGCATCGTCCGTCAACTCATCGATGTTATTGTGTGCAGGTATGCTGTTTGCGACTTCTAGCTCAAAATCTTTAGGCTCGTTCTATTTATTTGCAGTACCTACAGAGCTTAGGTCTAGGTTAAGCCAATTTTCACAATTGCCTTCAACGTTGCCATTATTTGACAACAATTCTGTATTCTTAGCTGAATAAACTTATACGAACAATTAATAAATCATAATATTAAAAAAAAACATAAAATACAAAATACAGAACATAGAACATAACTACCAACATTCACGATCAAAAGTTTGCTGAAACATAAAGCTAAACATTTGACAATTATTATTATAATGAATTATTTGTTAATTGATTGTTATAGTTTTGTCATACTTGTTATATATTTTCTTAATCTATACTTAAATTGAAGAGGAGTCGGATGGTCAAACTGCACGCCCCTTGACCGCATGGCTCCAAAAAAATTTTCCACAATGTCTTGGTTTAGACGACTTGTCAGGATATATTCCAGTCTATACTTCTCACGAAGATAATCATACAATGCATCAATGGATGCATTATTCACAAGAATCCCTTTTTGGAATGGAAGCATATTGGATTTGCCAATGATTTGCGAGCGCGCTATCTGAGACATTTTTTTTCAATATACCTCGTTGGAACTCAAGCTGTTTTCCATAAGCTTGCGTTCACTGAATTGAGCTTGACGTGGACAATTTAGAATTGAAAACGTCGAACCAATCACTAAGAATTTTAAACAGATCGGCAGTTTCGCATGCATTGTCGACATCATATCCCAACGAATAGCAGCGTCTGATGGCGCTGGCGGTTGTATTGGAAAAAAGTTGCGTTGGCAATTTTACTTTCTGCTTAGCGAGCGAGCGAACATTAATATGATTATCGGTTAATTTAAACGTTATTGACAGATCTGACTTAGAACAGGGATTGAGTGTCTGTTGGATTGTCGTCTTAGTCAATTTTTTTACGTTTATAATTAATCCAGAATCCACATAGTGGTTACGGACCAGCTTTATTAAATGTGGTGTATCGGAAAAAACAAAAATTTTTAGATGCTCATCCGCTGGATGGCTATACCAGGTTTTTGCTGAAAACAAAATAAAAGACAAAAATTAATACTTCTTTTGATTTCATTTTTGTAACACACTTACTTTCTGATATGCCAAGCTCTCTCCACAGTCTCTGGTTTCCAGCACCCAAATCAGAGACAATTGCTACAACTGGATATCCTCTTCTGTGTAGTTTTTTTATTATGGTGTTCAGTGTATCCACGTCTATTCGGGTGCTATAGTCAAAAAAAAACTGGTTGCTTCCATGATTTTTTCAAGCCACGAACAATAGCCAGTTGAACGTTATTGCTTGGCTCGAATACTATGTCAGCTGAGCTGTCATATTCAAAAGCAGCAGCAACCTTCATCTCGTCGAAAGCCAAGACGCAAAGCTTATCGACATCATCCAGTTCCTCATTTTCCATTAGGTCAATGACTACATCCAGGGTACCAGTCTTAATTTCCATATCTGATAGCCATCTATATAAGGTTGCACGACTAGGTAAAGGAAATTCTTTCTTATACAGGTGGTTATACGCCCGAGGGCCTGCGGTATGAAGGCAAATTGCCTCAGACATGTCATCTGAATTGAATGCTGCTCTTTTGCCACCACTTTTCAATATTTTAATTTGGATCTCAGTAAATATATTGCCCAAAGAACTTTTCTAGTTTCTGAAAATCTTCAAGTTGCTGGCGCAAGCAAAACATTTCTTGCTCCATAGCACAAATTTTTTTCTTCAGGTTCTCATTTTCCATGAACATTGCATGATTTAGCACTTTTTCCTACAACATAGTTACATTATTGTTAAATGTATTTATATATTTTCATACGGTAAGCTTACTCTGTTTGCGTGCTCGAGTTGGCGTAGCCTTCTTTAATACACTCCAGTACACTTCTTCGGAAACGGCATCAGGATTTCATTTTCTTCTTTTATAAGTCTGCCCTTTGTCGGGTGAAAATTTCCACTGGGAAGCTTTAAAATGGGAACCGCAGATTTTTGAATTTACACCTAGGCTGCACCCTAGGCACACAACTTTCGTTTCACTTCTTATTTTGGTGCATAAATGAATTTGACACCCGGTACATGCTTGCGGCAAAAATTGCAGTAACTCATTTTATTGTTGCTACTTAAGGGTTAAGAAAATGAGAAAAATCGTCCGCACACAACCTTCCGCGTCAACAAGCAAGCATGCACTGAAGCTAAGGGACAAACACAAGCGAGCTTCGGCTGCCGACGAGACTACCTTATACTAATTGTATCATGCCACGAAGGAGTTATGTTAGTTCGGCTTTTTTGCCGAAGTCTCTGGGGTTGTGTAAACACCAAAGCATCTGGCCTCAGAAAAAAGCTTCAGCAATTAGTGGCTATATCTTAAAGGAGTGGCTGTAAAACGTTTTGTTCGAATTTCGGGGGAACGGGGGGAGATATCTGAGATCGGAAACAAACTTGATCTGCGTATGGTATACAGGAACCTTTATAGTTGCTGAGATCGACGCGTTCGTACGGACAGACAGACAGACATTTGCACATTTTATGGGTACAGGGAGTAAAAAAATACAACTGGCAGCTTTTTGACGAAAATAGCATCTGTGAAGTGATTAATTGCCAAAAAGTGGAAGAAATTAAATCTTTCTCTGAAATACCAATTGCTGCTGTGGATATTTTAATATTTTATTGGATACTAGCAGGTAATATCCCGGCCTTGCCCGGGGAAATATTTAGATGAAAATGCATTTTTTTCTTGAATTTGACTACTTTCGTCAACCGTAAGAAATACAACTAAATAGTTGAGCCACGTGACTAATGTTTTCAGTGTAGGGCTATGAAAATGTCTTTAAAAAGAAAACTAAAAAAACAAAAAAATGTCCCACTCATTTGTCCTTGACTTCCATTTCCCGCCCGTGGCGACACGGAGTAGATTTTCCAAAATCAATTGGCATTTTAAGCCAACAATAATACTAAGAATCCAAATTCAATCTTTCCAACTGTTTTCCGCCCGCTGTCTTGCCCGCAAAGTACCGAGGTTATTGTATTTATATTTGGAAATTAGTATAAGGCCACGTGTATTTTCGAAACCGGTAGCACATGTGACGAATTATTTAATGTGAAGTGCTTTGAAAATAAGTTTCAAAATGATTGAATGATAAACAGGAGTTTGAAAATGAGTTTGCAGTAAATTAGAGGATAATCAAAAAAATTTCATACAACAGTTTTCCGCGTATTTTCCGACCTTAGGGATAGATTTTCCAAAATCTTTGGACACCGCGCCTATTATGTGTTTGGGTAGAACCTTGAAAATGAGTTTGAAGCCAATCGCATGAAAACTAAAAATTTCGAATGCCATCTTCCACCGATTTTCCGACCATGTGGTCGAATTTACCAAAATCGCTGATACACGTGTCAAATTATTTAATGTGAAGAGCTTTGAAAATGAGTTTGAAGCCAATCGGACGATAATCAAAAATGTTTCGTACAACAGTTTTCCACGAATTTTCCGACTTTGGGGGTAGATTTTCCAATATTTTTGACCACCGCGCTTATTATTTCTGCCTATAGAACCTTGAAAATGAGTTTGAAGCCAATCGCATGAAAATTAAAAATGTCGAGTGCCAGACTTTTCCACCGATTTTCCGACCATGTGGTCGAATTTCCCAAAATCGCTGATACACGTGTCAAATTATTTAATGTGAAGAGCTTTGAAAATGAGTTTGAAGCCAATCGGACGATAATCAAAAATGTTTCATACAACAGTTTTCCACGAATTTTCCGACTTTGGGGGTAGATTTTCCAATAACTTTGACCACCGCGCCTATTATTTTTGACTATAGAACCTTGAAAATGAGTTCGAAGCCAATCGCATGAGAATTATAAATGTCGAATGCCAGAGTTTTCCACCGATTTTACTGACCACGTGGTCGAATTTCCCAAAATCGCTGATACACGTCTCAAATTATTTTACGTAAAGAGTTTTGAAAATGAATTTGAAGGTGATCGGAATAAAATTAGACTTTCGCCCATACAACCTTGAGACCCCCGTTTTCCACCCATGGGGGTGGATTTTCCAAAATCGGTGAAATATGTGTCAAATGAATTTTTGTGTAGTACTTTGAAAATGAGTTTGAAGACGATTGGATGGTAAACAAAAAAGTTTCATACAACAGTTTTCCGCGATTTTCCACGCTTGTGGGTGGAATTTTCCAAAATCCCGTCTTAGTGTGCACTTTCATCATAGATGGAAGCTTCTGTGAAAATTTCAGCATCCTAGCTCTTATGGTTTGGGCTGTACGATGATTGCCAATCAGTCAGTCAGCACGAACTCTTTTATATATATAGATTTTAATATTTACCCCGGTCTTGCCTGGCGAAATATTTAGATGCAATTTGCATAATGTTGCATTTGACTACTTTCGTCAACCGTAATAAATACACAAAATTTTCACTGTTTTCCCTCCAGTGGGGGTAGAAAACTAAACTAAAGTAAAGCCACGTGACTAATTTTTTTTGTGTAGGGCTATGAAAATGTCTTTTAAGCCGATCTAACTAAACAAATAATCCCACTCATTTGTCCTTGACTTCCACATCTCGCCCGGCGACGCGGAGTAGATTTTCCAAAATCATTTGGCATTTGGAGCCAATTTCAAGAATAATTCTAAAAATCCACACTAAAGTTTTCCAATTCTTTTCCGCCCGTTGTGTTGACCACAAGATCCTGAGGCTTTTGTATTTATATTTGGAAATTAGTATGAAACCATTGGCATGGAATACGAAAATGCTGAATTCCAGACTTCACCCCTTTTCTGACCGTGGGCGTGCATTTTTTCAAAACCGGTAGCACATGTGTCGAAGTATTAAGTACATGTGAGGTGCTTTGTAAATAAGTTTCAAAACAATCGGACGATAATCAAAAAAATTTCATACAACAGTTTTCCGCGAATTTTCCGACCTTGGAGTAGATTTACTAATATCGTTATGCACCGGGCTTATGTCTTTTCTAAAACTTTGAAAATGAGTTTGAAGCCAATCGCATGAAAATTTGAAAATTAAAAATATGGAATGCCAGAGTTTTCCACCGATTTTTCGACCATGGGGTTGAATTTCCCAAATTCAGTGAGACACGTATCGAATTATTTTACGTAAAGAGCTTTGAAACTGAATTTGAAGGTGATCGAACTAAAATAAGACTTTCGCCCATACAACCTTAAGACCTCCATTTTCCGCCCATGGGGTGGATTTTCCAAAATCGGTGAAATATGTGTGAAATGAAAGGCTGAAGCAAATCGGCTGATGTATAGGTTAATGCGTGGTGGCCCACGTCTAATGCATGGGCAGATATAGACACAAAGAGATGCTGCAAAAAGATAAGAATTCAACAAAAACCAAGAGGGCGTGTTTTTAGAGTAATTTTTATTCCTCAAAAATCAAGAAGAGAAAAGAATTTACTTTATTTTCTGCTGTTCATTTTCCAGCACGCGGCAAAATATTTATCGTGTTATTCTTGTGTCGGGAGATGAAGTAAACTGTCTACAATTAAAAGAAGTAATTTTATAATCAATAGTGGTACTAATGCACTCAAATATTTGGCATTATTATTAACATTTAATTGTAAATAGTACATTTATTAATATACACTGCCATGCACTTGATTAGGGACAAGCGTTTAAAAAAGAATATATCAAAATTTGACTGAAACAAACAAATTAAATCAATAGACAGATATTTTTTACCATTCAGAATTTCATTATCTTTTAAATTAAAAACATAAAACTCTTTCAAATTAACATAGTCTTTTTAAAAAAAATTTTTTGTGCGAGGTCTTCAAAAATTTTATATTTTTATGGTGCATTTGAATAGGGACAAGAACTTTAAATTTGTGTTCAAGAAATGGTATATACATTTTCATTAGTTTTAAGGCTTAATTATAATTAGTGTTCATAACTAAATTATTTTAATAATGTGTGTGGCCACCATTTTTGGAAAAAACTTTGTAAATCCTGTTAGGAAGAGAGTCATATAGTGCCTTTAGGTAATTTAAGGATATTTCGCTCCAGGCTCTGTTGATGGCATCTGTTAATGCCTGTATGTCTTCGTATTGTCTCCCAGATTCATACACTTTCTTTGTCATCCATCCCCATACATTCTCAATTATATTGAGATCCGGAGAATATGGGGGCCACTCCATAAGAGGCACGTTTTGCTGCTGAATCCAAGTTTTTACCACCCGAGCTGTATGAATTGGGGCATTATCCTGTTGGAAAGTCCACAATAATGGTCCAAAGATGTTATTTAGCTCAGGAAACGCTTTTTCGAGCAAGCCTTTGTAATGCGTTGCATTCATTTTAGAAGACACAACTTGCAGCTTGCACCTTTCTCATGGCTATGGTGACAAGACAAAAAGTGTTCTTCTTTTCGAATATCATGGAAGTAATAGCTAAAACCATCAGGTCCATCCAAGTTGAAGCGTTTTTCATCAGAAAAACCACGGTATGCCATTCGTTCAGCCAAGTCATATGATTTCGAGCAAAGACTTGACGAGAATCCTTACGTTCATCATTGAGTTGTGGTTTGTTTTTTAATTTCAACCTTTTTAGACATTTAGGTTTATGTAAAACCCTCCGTACAGTATCAACACTTGCATTTAATTGTAACTTTGAGTGAATTTTGGATGCTGAACAGTGTGAATTTGAAGCTTCTCGTACAATTCGGCGCTCTGCAGTACGCGAAAGTGTTTTTTTGGTGCGGCCCTTCATGTTATTCCCATAATTTGATGGGTTTTTAAGAAAATTGCATACATATAACACTTTTGCTTTTTCCAATTTTTTCAGCAATTTGCCTATAGATAAGATTACACTCCTTAAACGCAGTTATTTTGCCTTTTTCTTCAGCAGTTAATGCTTTACCGCGGCCCATAGTATTTTTTTATACTTAAAACTTTTATATGTTGACAAAATACAACCTTTATCATGTGAAGTTTTGCTCAGAATGATGAAATCACATCTGTCCCTATTCAAGTGCGTGCGAAAAAGTGCAACATTCTAGGCATGCTTAAAGCAAAATTAAAAATAAATGATAACGGTAAATTGTCGAGGTCTCTTTCTTACTCTATAGTTTGCCTTTTCTCTATTCGTCAGAAAACAGCAAACCACACGACAATAGCAACAGTAGATTATAAGAAAAATAAGACTAATCATGTAAAAATTATTATCCATATTCAAGTGCCTGGCAGAGTATATCTATTGTCAGATTCAATTTCCTTGGAAGAGACAGGTCAGGCGCTTGCAGCAAAAAGGTGTTCCGAAAAAATAATTTTGCCAATTGGACTAGTTTGTAATTATATATTAAATTAGAAAATTTTACGTTTTAAGATTTACATGTAAGCGTCAAGAAGATAATTTTTATACCATAGCAAAGGGTATTATAATTTTGTTTCGAAATGTGGATCGGACTGAAGGAGACGTTTCCGACCCAACAAAGTATATATATTCTAAATCAGCATGAATAGCCGAGTCGATATAGCGATGTCTGTCTGTTTCTATACAAACTAGTCTCTCAGTTTTAAAGCTATCGGAATGAAACTTGGCACACGCCCTTCTTTTTGTTGCAGGCAGTACATATGTCGGAACTGGCCGGGTCGGACCACTATAACATAAAGCTGCCATAGGATAGGATGAAAAATTAAAAACTTTTTGTATTACATTCAAACCAAGTGACAGTTTTATTATACTTCAAATAGTTTGATATATGGGCATTTCCATGGAAACGTCTACCAAGACCGAAAAATTAAAAGTTCTTGAAAATACTTTCTTTTATCATTTTTTCATAAGGAAACAATCAAATTTAAGTAACGAAAGCAAATTTTCAATTTATTCATTACCCATTTTGAGATATTTGAATGCAAAGTAGCACAAGCGCAATTTTATTGATTTGGAAATTTCTATTGCACGTTTTGTTTTGATTGTAGTATGTTGTATGCCAAGTGAGCATATGCCCAACATATTGTAGTGTATACAATATGTCAAGTGGTCATATGCCCAACTTAAAAGTAAGAGTAATAACTCATAACATAACGACACTTTGTTGCTATGTTTATAAGTGCAGTAATAGGATCCGTCACTTATGCGGACTGGCCGCAGCGTGGGATCGCTAACGTAAACACTTTTCAAGTATGTGCCGTCTGTACATATATACATGTCTATACATAGCCACATACATACATACATACTGCAACTCTCTCTCTGCCGACGTTCTTAGCGGCAGAGCTATCTTATAATATTCTATGTAATAAGCCTCTGAACATAATTGAATAAAGGAGAACGATCAGTCTCTTAAAAACCTATCTACCAACAAGACGTGTACTTATTTGAAACATAAAATAACATTTAATATAACATGGCGACCGTGACAAGTGTCACGAACATGTGACATCAACAGCAACAATTACAACTACAACAACGGCATAAGATGTTATTTTTAAACAACAGCCACAACAAGCAATCTGTCATTTATGCATGAAATCAGCAAACACCAGCAACAACAGTCCACCATCAAACTTCAAACAAGTCATCAGGAACAGCTTTGGGAACTACATTTTCTTGTCTGAGTGAGTAGAGGTTCAATGAATGCTATAGTGAAAAAGAAAAAGACCGGGAGAAGCGGCATACGAGTACGCCTCCAAAAGAGGAAGGCGGAAATTTTAAAACTATTGTTTGCCACCAACCCACCATTACGTTGGGAGGCAACAATATCACTACAAGCCGAGCTAGATCAGATTGATCAAGCGCAGAAGGCTAAAGAAAAGCATTCAACCTCTGCCACTACTTTCAAAAACATCAAACTAATCGACAATACAATATCCAAAGATACAAGAACACCAAAGGCCCAGCTGAGTAAACCTGCCAAGAAGTGCCCAGACGACTGCGAGGGACCGTTGGACAGTGCGTTCTGCAGATACACGTGCAAGCACTGCACGGCAGCGGATCCGGACATCGAGCAACATCGGACAAGCAACAACTGAAGACACCAAGCGCGAGAGGCACCCAGCCACTTGCGTCAACGAGGGAGCGCCAGCGTGCCAGACGCGGCGACGCCCAGCTGGTGCAGAAGGATGATCAACAGCAGCAGAACTAATATAAGAACACATTTATATAAGAAACAAATATTGTAATTAAAATTAAGACAAACATTGTAAGCGGAAGCGATAACTGCATTGCCCGCTAGAGTATGGCCCGTGAAGCCATACAAAACACTAGGCAGGAGATCGCTGTTGATCGAAATAGAAACAAAAATATAAAAATTAGAATATAAAAACTCTAATATACATATGAGTAGAAACAGTATAAGTAAATTTGACGATATATATATAATAACACCCAAAATGGGTTTAATTGATACAAAAACAGTGGATTCCACTGCAAACGTAATTAATAAGATAGAATCCTCAAATGCTGACTTACAACTAACAAATATATTATTGTCAGTAATCGTTTTTGTCTTGTGTGCGTACGTTATTTATAAAGCTTACATTATGCACAATAAGTGTATAAAGAAAAGAGCCTTAAGCCAAGCTAACGATTTAGACAAAATCTAAAATAACGTACACACATAAAACTGAAATAAAATAAATAAAAAGAAGATATATATAAAGTAATGTATAAAGAATAAAAGTAAAAATGGAAAATAGATAAAAGAAAAATGATATATATATATATACAATGAATGTTAAAACATGGAATGGGAGCAGTTAACCCAACGAATAAGAGAAATAAAAGAAACATTTGATAAATCTTACAAATGTGTAAGTCAAAATAGAAACATTCAAAAAGATACACTGATTAGACATGCTAATATTCTTGTACAATCATTCAATGATGTAAGAATATTAGTGCATGAAAATAGAGGATTAATAAATAAAACAAACTGGTCAAAAGTATCAAAATTTTTGATCAAGTTACGTTCAAATTTAACTAACGTCAAAGAAAAACATCAACTAGATATTTTCATACCAACCATTCTAAATACTCCGTTAACATTAGAATCGCTAGAAGAACAGCAATCAGTCAAATTAAACTCAGATTCTGAAAACGAAGAAACTGAGATAAAAGAAACCAATCCTGAAAACGAAGAAACTGAGATAAAAGAAACCGATCTAAACGATCTTACAATTCCTGCATTAATAACATTATCAACACAAGATGATGATATAGAGCAGGAAAACGAACTGAATTCTAGCTCAGGTACAATTGATTTTAAAGAAAATATAGTAACAATGGCGGATCAAATAACCAAAGACAGGGAATATGTGAAGCAAGTTTCGTCTTCCATTCCTGAATTTGATGGCAACAAGTTATCATTGAACAGGTTCTTGACAGCATTACGTATTGTCGACAGAACAAAAGGTGATCAAGAAGATTTAGCCGTAGAGGTGATTAAGTCTAAAATAACTGGTACAATTTTGTATAAAGTACAAAATGAAACCACGATCACAAAAATAATAGACAAGCTTAAAGATAACGTAAAAGGAGAATCTCCGGACGTATTAAAAGCTAAATTACTAAATATAAAACAAAAAGGCAAAACTGCCTCCCAGTATGCAACCGAAATGGATAATTTGCGGAAGCAATTGGAGGCAGCCTTTATTGATAACGGCCTAGACCCAAACAATGCGGAAAAATTCTCAACAAAAGAGTCTATTTCTGCAATGATTAAAAATTGTGAGCATGAGAAACTGAAAGTAATACTGGAAGCTGGTAACTTCGTTACTTTCAATGATGTAATGGGTAAATATATCCATTGCAGCACAGAAATGACTGGAAGTGCAAGTACAGTATTATTTCAGCGAGGCCGCAACAATAGAGGAGGTAGTTACCCACCGCAAAGAGGTAGAGGCAATGGCCGCGGTAACTACAATTCCTATAACAACAACAATTCCTATAACAGAAACAACAATAGAGGCGGACGAGGTTATAACCGAGGTAGGTATAATACCAACCGAGGCAATAACCAAAACAGAAGCAACTATAACAATAACAACAATGTCCGGGTTGCCCAAGATACTTCGGGAAACTCCCAGACACCTCCAGGTACTCAGGGTTAAATAGTAAAATATATAATGTTAACTTAAGTCTCAATAATTTCGTATCATTCAAAAATGTTGCAACGAATAAAAAGATAACATTTTTGATTGATACAGGTGCAGATATTTCAATAATTAAAGAAAATTCTGATGTCTTTCATGACATCCAAATTAATAAAACTATAGACATTAGAGGCATAGGAGAAGGAGTAATAAACTCCAAAGGTCTAGTCTCAATCGAACTACAGACAGACAAATACATTATTCCATATAAATTTCATCTGCTTCATTCAGATTTCGCAATCCCGTGCGATGATTTCATAAAAAAATTTAATTGCCAATTAGATTACAATAGTTCTGAGGATTGGTTTTTAATTAGACCGCACAACCTAAAGTATCCTATTTATGTTCCAATAACATTTAGTTCTGGTACTAATTCAACACTTCTACCAGCAAGATCCCAAGTGATACGCAAAATAGAGTTGTCCTCAGCAGAAGAAAATATTTTAATTCCCAATCAGGAAATTAAACCGGGTGTTTACGTTGCAAACACGATTGCAACATCCCAGAATGCTTTTGTCCGATTTTTAAACACAACAGATACATGCCAAATTGTAAGCATCAATAATTTAAAATCTGAATCACTTTCGAACTACGAAGTAGTTCAAAATATCAAAGACAATAGAAAAGAGTCTGTTCTTAATAAATTAAAGAAAAATTTCCCAGCATTGTTTAAAAAACAACTTGAAGAAATATGCACCCAGTATAGTGACGTGTTCGGACTTGAAACCGAACCGATCACAACGAACAATTTTTATAAGCAAAAATTGAGACTTAAGGATGACGACCCAGTATACGTGAAAAATTATCGATGTCCGCATAGCCAAATAGAAGAAATCCAGCATCAAGTTGGAAAGTTAATTGAACAAAATATTGTTGAACCGTCTGTTTCACCTTATAATAGCCCACTCTTATTAGTCCCAAAGAAATCTCTTCCGGGCTCTAAAGAGAAAAAATGGCGATTAGTAATTGACTATCGCCAAATAAACAAAAAATTGCTGTCAGATAAATTTCCACTCCCCAGAATTGACGATATTCTTGATCAATTGGGTAGAGCTAAATATTTTTCATGCCTTGACTTAATGTCAGGTTTCCACCAAATTGAGCTTGAGGAAAACTCAAGAAATATAACGTCTTTTTCAACAAGCAATGGTTCATATCGCTTCACGCGATTACCATTTGGTCTAAAAATAGCGCCTAATTCATTTCAGAGAATGATGACAATAGCATTCTCAGGCCTTGAGCCTTCACAAGCTTTCCTTTATATGGATGATTTAATCGTTATTGGTTGTTCTGAACAACATATGATTAAAAACTTAACAGATGTTTTCAAACTTTGTAGAAAACACAATCTGAAATTACATCCAGAAAAATGTTCATTTTTTATGCACGAGGTGACGTTTTTAGGTCACAGATGCACAGATAAGGGAATCTTACCAGACGATAAAAAATTCGATGTTATCAATAACTATCCAGTCCCTACGGACGCAGACAGCGCTAGAAGATTCGTTGCATTTTGCAATTATTATAGACGTTTTATAAAAAACTTCGCCGAATATTCACGGCACATAACAAGATTATGTAAAAAGAATGTCCCATTTGAATGGACAACGGAATGTGAAAAAGCATTCCAGTACCTAAAAAATCAACTTGTTCAACCAAATTTATTACAGTACCCAGATTTTAGCAAAGAATTTTGCATAATCACAGATGCAAGCAAGCAAGCATGTGGAGCAGTTTTAACTCAAAACTATAATGGACTCCAACTCCCAGTTGCATATGCATCAAGAGCATTCACTAAAGGTGAAAGCAATAAGAGTACTACGGAACAAGAACTAGCAGCAATACATTGGGCAATAACGCATTTTCGACCATATATATATGGCAAACATTTTACAGTGAAAACTGATCACAGACCTTTAACATACTTATTCTCTATGATAAACCCAAGTTCAAAATTAACACGCATGCGACTCGAATTAGAAGAATATAATTTTACGGTAGAGTATCTGAGAGGAAAAGACAATTTCGTGGCAGACGCCCTGTCAAGGATAACAATATCCGACTTAATTGACATGAATAGAAAAGTCCTGAAAGTCACTACCAGGCACCAAAGTAGACAAAACAATTTCTGCGCAGAAAATAAACAAGAACTATTGCCAAAGCAAAGTCTTGAAAAAGCTTCTAAGCCCAACGTATACGAAGTCATCACAAATGACGAGGTACGAAAAGTAGTGACCTTGCGAATAACAGATTCGACATGTTTATTGAAACATGGAAAAAAAGTTGTAGCAAGAATTAATGTTAGCGATTTGTACTCCAATGGAATTCTCGACTTAGGTCAGTTTTTCCAAAGGCTTGAATGGCAAGCCGGTGTATCTAAAATCAGCCAACTAAAAGTGGCACCGAGCGAAAAGATCTTTGAATCAATTTCAATAGATACTTTCAAACACATGGGCAATAAAAATTTAAAATCATTAAGAGTAGCGCTACTCAAGCCGGTGACCCAAATAAATAATGAACAAGAAAAAGAAGCTATATTGTCTACATTCCATGACGATCCAATTCAAGGAGGTCATACAGGCATAAATAAAACGATATCAAAAATAAAAAGACAATATTATTGGAAAAACATGACTAAACATGTAAAAGAGTACATAAATAAATGTCCAAAATGCCTGACGTCGAAAACGACGAAACATACAAGATCACCTATGATAATAACCGAAACTCCACAATATGCTTTTGACAGAGTGATAGTAGACACAATTGGTCCACTACCACGTTCGGAAAATGGGAATGAATACGCAATCACCTTGATTTGTGATCTGACAAAGTACTTGGTGGCAATTCCTGTTGCAAATAAAAGTGCAACAACTGTCGCAAAAGCCATATTCGAATCTTTTATTCTGAAGTACGGTCCAATGAAGACGTTCATTACGGACATGGGAACAGAATATAAAAATTCCATTATAACTGACTTGTGCAAATATTTAAAAATAGATAACATAACATCTACAGCACACCACCACCAGACATTAGGTACCGTTGAAAGAAGTCATAGGACATTCAATGAGTACATCCGTTCATATATTTCAATAGATAAAACTGATTGGGACGTATGGTTACAGTATTTCGTGTATTGTTTTAACACAACACCATCAGTAACTCATAATTATTGTCCATATGAACTAGTATTTGGTAGGCAAAATAACTTACCAATACAATTTAATAGCATAAATACGATAGAACCTATATATAATATAGAAGATTACTCTAAGGAAGTTAAATTTAGATTAGAAAACGCGTATAAGAGAGCTCGAATACTTTTAGAAAAGAATAAAATTAAGCAAAAAGAAATAAATGATAAGAAAGTATTAGATTTTAAAATAGAAATAGGAGACCAAGTTTATTTAAAGAACGAAACAGGTCATAAATTAGAATCTTCTTATATAGGACCATTTGAGGTCATTAGCATAGAAAAGAATAATAATATAATAATAAAAAACAAGAAAAATAAAGAGCAAAAAGTGCATAAAGATAGACTAAAATAGATAAATAAGTAAAAAAAAAAAAAAACGTATATATATATATAACATTTTTATCAAACAAAAAAAAAAAACAATTTCGTTTTTATTACATTTTAAATTTTTACTCTTTTTAAACTTTAAAATTTTAAACCTTACATAAATACAACATAGTATATAATGCAAAAAAAAAAAATATAAACAATATTATTAATCATTTTTATATTAAATAACTACACTATATTACGTTATTTTTTAAAAAAAGGGAGGTGTAGTATGTTGTATGCCAAGTGAGCATATGCCCAACATATTGTAGTGTATACAATATGTCAAGTGGTCATATGCCCAACTTAAAAGTAAGAGTAATAACTCATAACATAACGACACTTTGTTGCTATGTTTATAAGTGCAGTAATAGGATCCGTCACTTATGCGGACTGGCCGCAGCGTGGGATCGCTAACGTAAACACTTTTCAAGTATGTGCCGTCTGTACATATATACATGTCTATACATAGCCACATACATACATACATACTGCAACTCTCTCTCTGCCGACGTTCTTAGCGGCAGAGCTATCTTATAATATTCTATGTAATAAGCCTCTGAACATAATTGAATAAAGGAGAACGATCAGTCTCTTAAAAACCTATCTACCAACAAGACGTGTACTTATTTGAAACATAAAATAACATTTAATATAACATGATACAAAAAAGAGATATAAGGCATTGACTTTTGCTCTATGAAATCTTTCTGATAGTACAAAGAGTAAAAAAAAATGCATAAGCAACAATGCGATTGCAAATAACTGTAAGTTTATGCTTTGCGTTATCACATATTTCTATGTCCTGTGCGACTATATATATATATATATTTTATTTTCTAATATTTTTTAAATTTTATTATTATTTTTAGACTAGTTATTAAATTACATTGGGTAATTATAATAAATTTATCTTCTTCGGTGGCAGCGCACAGCTGACCGAAATGTGTGAGATGTAATGTGTACACTTGCATATGTTGTTCTTGCCAATGCAAGTGTTTGGCGCGCAAATTTTCTCTTTTGTTTTGATTAATTTAATTAAGAGTTATTGCAACTACAATTTTAAAATATTAGAAAATCAAAAGAAAATAGAAAATAAATATTGTATCCCATTATTAAAAGAAATGGATGAACTGGGGATCGAACCTGCTAAAAGCCGGTTATCAAACAAGCACTCTATCCACACCGACACCGAATCATGAATGCTACTGCTGGCAAAATCAAGCTATCTGCATATGGGGTATGTGTTGGCTCTTGGTTGCTTCCATTTCTGAATTCAGATTTCATATTGCCATGCGCTGTTGCCTTTCTGCATTGCTCACGCATACTAAGAAGCAAGCGCATGTGCGTACTTGGACCCACACATAGAAACGAAATGAGAGCGCAAGCGACATAAGCAGTGCTCATCGTTCTGGTGTCGATCCAAGACTAAATATTCGTTCTGAGCAGCGGCCTTAGCAACTCGGCTTTTTTTTTTTGCCGAGCTGGCAAACCACGAATGAGGTTGTGGGAGTTCGGCTTTTTTGCCGAACTCTCTGGGGTTGTGGGTACAAAGTACACAACACAAGCGACAGCGCAAGCAAGGCATTTTAAGTGGCGGCTGTGCTGATTCTTCCCCCCGCGCTGCAGTACTAAATCTTGTATGTTGAATAACTTCCGTGTTTATTATCCGAACGACTTGAAATTTGGAAAGTAGATTATGAGTGACTAAAGTAGTGTACATGCAAATCCCAAAGCTATATCTTTATAAGTGTGGCGGTAAATCGTTTTAATCAAACTGGGCGAAACGGGGGGAGATATCTGAGATCGGAAACAATTTTGATCTGCGTATGGTATAAACATTCAAAATTTGGTGTCTCTAGCTCTTATGGACTCATACACAAGCCAACTCAGTTGGCCAACTTGAGTGAGTTTTTCGAGTTGCGGCAACCGATTACACGTAATTGGAACGGTTTCTACAATATCGTCCCAACTGAATTTTGTATCAAAACCTTTTGATACGAGCAGCGAGTTGCCACAACTGATTGTGGCGTAGATGGACAACACACAACTCGATTGCCACAATTCGTGGGCGTTTCCTTTTGGTTTTGTACTTTCTTGCTAGTGTTTTCGCTGATCGCCTAGTCCAAATGCTGTTCGTTGCATGCAAAACACTTGCATAGCTCTGCTTCAGATTCGGGGGTGGGTTTGCTATAGTTGTGTACATAGCTCGCAAATAATTGTTGACCGATTCGTGCAGTCGCAAAATAAGTGTTTGTAGTGGCGCTTGTAACGGTCGAATTTAAAAAAATTTCGCATGGGTATGCAATGGATTTTGCTACCAACTGTTTTAAAATTAGTCGTTGCCTATCCTCTCGGCGCTATTACCGCCCTCTATAGGCTAACAGCGGAAAATACTAGCTATATTGCAGTATTTGTAATTGATTCCAAGTAATGCAGGCCTGTCGATTACTTTTCGAGTTTTGGATCGAAAAGGCTACTCTATGCTTCCCTGTTTCGAAGTTCGAGGAGGCTTCTAAAGTTTCGAGAACTTCCGACCACGTTCTTTTCCAATCTTCCCACTGAACGGAGCAGACGTCTTCACGGCAATTTAGGAAAAGGTTATAAACGTGCATTTTCGTTTTTTTTTAATTGCTGGCTAGCAATTGGACAGAGAGAGGGTAAATTATTCATTGTTGTTATGGAAATGAATGTGCCAACTTACTTGATTTTTACCCAATTTAGCATTCCGTCAGTTATCTTGACTTTGGTGGCAGCCGAAAAATTCGAAAAAGTCCGAACCAGACCCAGAACACCGGGGTAAATATTTCTGAATGCAATTGTTTGCACATATTCCATAGTGCTTACGTTATTTGTCGGTTTTGGTTCGTTGTATAGATCTGGTTCCAGGCCCAGGCCTAAAGCCCTCAGTTATCAGCGCAGCCCCTATCGCCTCGTACTCTTTGCTGCAGCCCCCGCAAAAGCTCTGACTGACCGTCAAACTGGATGATGCGTCTAATGTGCTTGTGTAATTCGCGCTTTCGCCCGACAAGTAGAACGCACGGGTCAAGATTGTACAAAAATTAAAAATAATGAAAAGACCGGGTCAAACACGGAGTGAAAAAAACTGATCTTCCATGGTCAGCAGGAGTTTATAAAAAAATCAGTGACTAACAAAAAACGAAAATACTTATATGAAACAGCACACGAAAAGGAAAAAAAGACGCGTTAAAAATATATTTTTGTTTGGTGCTAAGTTCTAAAAAGTAAAAGTAAAACACCAAATGACCAAAAACTAAAAGTGAACAGACACAACACGTTAAAAATAATTTTTTTCTTAAGTTAGATAAATTCTAAGTTAAGCCTCAAAAAAAAAATAATATTAAAAAAAAAAAAAATGCCAAAAAGGAAAACAAATGAAAAGACTTGTTAAAAATATTTTCTTTTATGAGTGCTAAAAAGTAAAACGAAACGAGTAAAAAACAAAAAAAAAAAAAAGACATATTAAAAATAGTTATTTTTATTGGTAAATCTATCCTAAGTGCATGCCAGATCAGCAGTCAAATCTCCTGTAAGCCAAAGCGATATGCATTTAACTAGTGTTTGCAAACATACCTAATGAAACAACCCCCAAATAATAATACAAGTTCTACAAATAAAATAAACTTCTGCCCGCACCATCCCGGAGAAAGATCTTTCGCCGTTGGAATAATGTAATGTGAGTAATACCTTCTATATTTGTTTTATTCAACCCACCTAGTTTTGACATATCGGTTTGGTAAAGTCTGCTTTGTTTTGATTTGGTTCTAACATACGGTATTATGCCGTAAAAAGTTAAAGCATTGAAGCGAAAAAGAGCCGCTGCTAGAGTGCACCTGCACAGGCAGTCAGCTGCTGTAAGCGCGTGCCTGACCTAGGGTACGTTGACGCGTGGTACAGTCGCAGCCAACAATAAAGTGCCTGCCTCAGCAGCTTGCTTATCGTTCGTACTTATATGCTAATGGCAAATTAATTAAATTCAATGAATAGAGCGTACAATTATCCTAAATCATATTAGCCTAATAAAAGTTAAAAGACATGCAGACACAATAAAAATGAAATAAATAGACTTAAAAAAAAAAAAAAAAATAAAGTTAAATTTGCTAAAACCAATTACTATATTACTCATGTTAAATTTAAATACTTATCTTAGTCTACGTTAATAAATATTATTATAATGAAGTGCAACTAAAGTTTTTGCATATCCGGAGTCATGCGAGGTGGAAACGAGAGTTCGATTATTTAGTGTCTAAATGGATTTAGGGATCGCTAAACACCCAAAAATAGCAACTGCAACTTGGCGATCATGGAAGGGTGGGGTACTAGGCCACTGATTAACATCTCAGTGTGGCCACCAGTCCTATAGACGACTGTGAATTCTTTTTCTTTTTTGTCCTTTTCCTAATTTTTCCTCCTTCCAAATTTGATTGATAGGCTGCCACCCTCCAAAATAGCACGCGAATAATAATATAAAATTAATTTCCCATATCTGAGCGCGTAATATTGTGGTATAGTTTGAACCCCCCCAGCCGACGAGAAATAGCCGGAAACAAGCGCGTGCTCCGCAATCTTACAATTCCATCTGCTCTAAGATGACATGGACGAGTTCTTCGTTGTATGTTACAATTTAATTTATTAATTAATTTTAATTATTTGGCGCCCAAACGTGTGGGGCCCGATCCGGCAAGCCCTTAAAATACAAAAAAAGATTAGTTCTCATTTTTCTGTCAGCAACACCTGACATAACTCAATCAAACTAGGTCTCTATAATCCTCTAATTCTTCATTTTTGTTAATCCTTTAGTCCAAGACTGTTTGTTTTAAAGGCTGCGGATTCTTTTAGAAGCTGCAAGATAGCTCTATTGCCTGGCCTTAGAAAAAAACGAATGTCATACGATAGTAGTTGTGATCAGCAGGATGAGTTTTATCTGCAAAAGATTTAACGCCGCGATCAATGACAACTGGTATCATTTTTCCAATTGTGCTACTTTGAGAAGTTTTGCTGGAATCGAGTTTTGCGTGGACTAGATCTACGGCTCACCGCAAAGCAAAGGCTCAGTAGAAGTTTATCCTATTTCCCAACATATTCCCTACCAAATTTCTTCTATCGGTTTTTTTCGTGTAAGTTGGAAAAGACGAGCAACCTAGCTTATTAAGTAAGGCAGCTCCAAATTCTTAACTTATCACCCTCTTCACTTGTTTTCATTCGATACCTGCTGGATAGTGCACTTAAAGCTCGCACAAGCAATTACGTTAAAATGTATTATTAGCTATTGACTTGTAGCTACAAGCACACGCACACCGCTTGTATCAAATTCTCTGTCTGACGTGGCTAGCTAAGTCTTATCGTCATACAACTTGCGTTCTGCGTTGTTCTGTTTGCATTCAATCCACTTGGATTAGCCTACTGATGAAACTTTCTATCCTCATTTCTCTTTCACATTCACAGTTATTAATCGCATCTCATGGAAACATGCTATGAACTTCGGATAGTTATTATGAATTTCGAGTAAAGTTTTTCTTACGAATTTTGCTATTAATTAGTTTTTACTTGTCTGTCTTAAGTAAATTCAGTCGCATCTACTATTATTTTAAGTTGTGTGCTTTCGCAAACAATTTCTTAGGGCGAATCTGCCATGCTGGTGACCCGAAGTTGTGACAACTTGGCCTCTGCTGGAGAAAAACAGTGCTACCTTTGTGTTCGCACTATTGAATACCCTGCTCAATTGTTATCCACCAGTTGTGGACATACGTTTCACTGGGCGTGCTTTAACACCCGGGTAACAAATAGAGAATTTTGTCCTGTTTGCAAAAGCCCACTACCCTCATCTACCTTGAATTTAACTTTCAACTCGGAAACAGCTCAATCAACTGAAAGTCTGCCCTCTATAAGGATGCCTGCCCATACTCGTAGTCAAGGACAACCGGTTGATCCTGCACAAGGGAGCTCCGAGCACACAGAAGCCAGCTCAAATGCAGCACAGTTACACCTTCTTTCTCCAGAGCCCTCTCTACTTGTCAGCGAAATTCAGAAGTCTTTAGCGGACGCTATGGCAACAGCCGCCGCAAAACAGACTGAGCAAATAGTTCAAGCCTTAAATATAGGATTTCAGAGCATTCTGAACACTGTCGCTGCACAAGCAACGCAAATGAGAACTGCGGAATCGATTCGTCCTGAAACTCGTTCTGCTACTTTCCCGCTGCAACCAACCAATTTTCAGCAGCAAACATCCCCCTCACGAGGAAGCTCAAATCCGAGAGTCACTCCTCTAAATGCCGAGTTACGATCTGACCGCATCAGCCAGATCATCAGCAACTGGAAGATCAGATTCTCCAATAAGTCTACTATGAGCATAGACGATTTTATTTATCGGATTGAAGCTTTGACTGAGCAAACTCTTGGAGGCAACCTGGAGTTGCTAGCTCAAAATATAAGTAATTTGTTGGACGGCAGTGCCAATGAGTGGTACTGGCGGTACCACAAAAGTGTGAACCACGTTGAATGGTATTTGTTAAGATCAGCTTTGAAGGCTCAGTTTAAGGATGAGCGCACTGACGTAAACATACGAGCAGAAATCGACCGTCGTAAACAAAAAGAAAATGAAACTTTTGACGAATTTTACGAGTCGATCGCGCTTCTTGCGGATAAATTGTCTACTCCTTTGTCAGATATGTCTTTGCTAGAGACAGTTCGATCAAATTTATTGCCGGAAATACAGCACAAATTGCTGTATGAGAGGATTTCCAATCTAGCTCATTTACGTCGCGTGGTAAGAACCCGAGAGGTATTCATGCGAACAGTGATCAAGCCACAAGTGGCAAAACCCCGGACTGCGTTCCGTCGCTCAGTTCAAGCTGTCGAGGTAGATAGCGAAAGCGAAACTGACGACAGCAACTTGGAGGTGGCTGCTCTCACTCTTGTCTGCTGGAATTGCGGCAAAAACGGTCACCGCTACCAAGATTGCGTAGCTGAACGTCGCGTGTTCTGCTATGGATGCGGACAAGCAAACACGTACAGACCATCGTGTCCTAAATGTACGTCTTCAAAAAACTTAGTAGGCAGTGCACCGTTGAAAAGTGCACGCAAACAGGTTGCTTCGAAGGCGACCAACACCGATTAGTGAGCGTAGCAACGACTACAGCTCGCTCTCCACCTGATTTGCCAATTCACCCAGAAATTTCACTGCACGAGCATTTGCTGCCTCAGGATATAGCAACTCGTGCAATTCCTGCTAAAACAACCCGCTCACGCTTACGGCGCTCTACATTTCGAAAGAGGCGTAAAGCTGAGGAAAAAGCCTTGATCGAAGCCATTGTAGCTCATGATTTCAGACCCTATGCTGAGGTTACATTATTAGGCAAATCGGTAACAGCTTTAATGGACACCGGCGCGTCAATAAGCTGCATTGGTGGAAGTTTTGCCAAGTTCATGTTAGAAAACAGTGTCCCTTTTAAGCCAATCGACTCATCAGTACGCACCGCCGATGGCCATGCCCAAAAGATATTGGGTAAAATTCGCACTGAACTGCAGTATCGTGGAGAATCTAAAATGTTAACTTTCTATTTGATTCCTACCTTAACTCAACCACTATACCTAGGTATAGATTTTTGGACCGAATATAGGTTATTGCCTGCTCATCTTTTGGAGAATGGCAGTTGTAAAAGCATCGCTAGTCTTTCGATTAATAATGACGAGTTTCGACCATTGACGGAGCCACAGCGTAAGCTATTGCAAGAAACTGTTCAACTTTTTCCATCTTTTGCCGACAAAGGCTTAGGAAAAACTTCTCTTTTGTCGCATGTCATTGATGTGGGTGATGCTAAGCCAATTAAGCAGCGTCACTACCCAATTTCTCCTGCAATGGAAAAGTTAGTATACGAAGAACTCGATCGTATGATTGCAATGGGCGTAATCGAAGAATCGGATAGTGCCTGGTCATCCCCTATCGTATTGGTTCATAAGCCAGGAAAAATTCGTCTGTGTCTCGACAGTCAAAAATTGAACTCCGTTACTCGCAAAGATGCATATCCCACACCTATTATAGATGGTATCTTGAGTCGACTGCCCAAGGCTGAGTTCATAACGAGCATTGACCTGAAAGACGCCTATTGGCAGATCCCTTTAGAGGAAAAGTCACGGGATAAAACGGCTTTCACAGTCCCTGGAAGAGCATTATACCAATTTAAGGTGATGCCATTTGGACTTACTAACGCCACTGCTTCTATGTCCAAACTCATGGACAAAGTCATTCATGTCAAGTTTAAAAACGAAGTGTTCGTGTATTTGGACGACCTTCTTGTAGTTTCCGACACTTTCGAACGGCATTTGGACGTATTGAAACAAATAGCTGAGAGTTTGTCAGATGCCGGGTTAACCATCAACATTCAGAAGAGCAAATTTTGCGTGAAAGAAGTCAAATACCTAGGGCATGTCGTTGGTCACGGTTCAATCGCCATGGACGCTGACAAAATTACTGCGATTACTAACTATCCCATTCCTCGCTCACTTAAACAGCTTCGAAGGTTTCTTGGTATGACTGGTTGGTACCATAAATTTATTCGTAACTACGCAGCACTCACGTCGCCGCTTACTGATGCTCTAAAGCACAAGAAACGTTTTGAATGGTCCGAGGAAGCAGAGAAGTCATTCCAATCTCTGAAAACTCAGATGTGCGAAGCTCCGGTGTTGCACACACCTCATTTTGAAGCGCCCTTCCTCATTCACTGTGACGCTAGTCACACAGGCGTTGGTGGAGTACTTATGCAAATAAATGAGGAGAATGACGAAGTCCCCATTGCCTATATGTCCCGCAAATTGAACAAGAGTCAAAGAAATTATTCGGTCACTGAGAAAGAGTGCTTTGCGGCGATACTTAGTATAAAAAAATTCAGACCCTATGTTGAAGGACATGCTTTCACTGTGATCACCGATCACGCCTCCTTAAAGTGGCTAATGTCTCAGACAGACCTTAGTAGTCGTCTAGCGCGATGGGCTCTCAAATTGCAGGCTTACTCATTCGAGATACAACATCGCAAAGGCAGCAAAAATATTGTGCCCGATGCTCTGTCTCGCACGCATACCGACGATTTGTCGTCAATAACGGCAGACCAAATTGTAGATTTGCAATCTCCGTACTTTCATTCGAAAAGCTATACTGACTTAGCGGCCAAAATAAAGGCAAACGACAGCAAAATAGCCGACGTTAAAGTAGTTGAAAAATTTATTTATCGCCGAACTGAACATGCTGTAAGCGATAAAATAGCCGATGATCTAGTATGGAAATTATGGCTTCCCTCAGAATTGATACCAACAGCCTTGAGAGTTGCTCACGACGACCCATTGTCATCTCATGGTGGTATCAACAAAACTTTAGAAAGGGTACGTCGATACTATTATTGGCCTAATTTAATAAATGACGTTAAGAAGTATGTGAACCAGTGCGAAATATGCAAAAGCACTAAGCATCCGAACAAAGTACTTCGACCTCCATTGGGCAAAACAGGAGAGACTCAGAGATTTTTCCAAAAACTCTTTGTCGACTACTTGGGACCCTATCCTCGCTCGAAAGCTGGTAACATAGGAATATTTGTAGTACTCGATCACTTCACTAAATTTCCTTTTCGCAAGCCAGTTCGAAAATTCACTGCCGAACACATTTTGGACTTTCTGGAAAACGACCTTTTTCATTGTTTCGGTGTACCGGAAGTGGTTGTGTCTGATAACGGAGTCCAGTTCAAGTCTCATGTATTCAACAACTTACTGGACAAGTACCATATTAAGCACGCCTACACTGCGATATATTCCCCACAAGCTAATGCTTCTGAGCGCGTCAACCGCTCCATCATTTCAGCAATTAAATCTTATATTCACCCCAGTCAATCTAATTGGGATGAAAATCTGAGCAAAATTAGTTGTGCATTACGCTCCGGCTGGCATACGGCCATAAATAACACGCCATACAGGTTAGCGTTTGGGCAACATATGATTGCGAGTGGCGATACTTACAAATTATTGCGTGAATTAGATTTGCTAGAGGATCGTTCAATAAACTTCAACCGAGACGACTCCTTTGACCTCATGCGAACTAAGGCAGTTGATGTGATGCGCAAGCAACACTCGCGCAATGAAAATACTTACAACTTGAGAAGTCGAGAAGTGTCTTTTTGCGCTAATCAAGAAGTCTTTCGCCGAAATTTCCAGCAAAGCAATTTTGTTAAAGGATTTAACGCCAAACTGTCTCCAACTTTCATTAAAGCCAGAATTAGGCGAAAACTGGGAAACAGTTATTACGAAGTTGAAGACAACTTGGTGGGAAAATATCATACCAAGGATATTAAACCATAGTTTTTGAGGTTCGCCCTTTTTTTACAAGCGTGGATCGCCCTTATTGAGATCATTAAGTGCGATTTCGGTCGGGGGGAGTTGAAGTGGCGCTTGTAACGGTCGAATTTAAAAAAATTTCGCATGGGTATGCAATGGATTTTGCTACCAACTGTTTTAATGCAACATATGCCGACGACACCGCTGTCCTCACCAGGAGCCAATCTCTTGGTACTGCTGCCGAGGCCTTACAGCAATACGTAAGCAGCTTCGAGATTTGGGCTCGTCATTGGAACATTGGCATTAATGCAAGTAAATGTGCGAACGTGACATTTGCAACAAGACCTGGCAATTGCGATGGAATCAGTATGCTTGGTTCAATCCTCAACCATGAATCGCATTTTAAATATCTTGGGGTCATTCTGGACAGATGCCTTAATTTTGCTCGGCATACGACAATGGTGCAGAAGACCGTACTTTCAAAGGCGGCGAAGATGTCGTGGCTATTGTCGCCAAAAAATAAGCTTTCCCTCAAAAATAAGGTAACCATATACAAGGCGATACTTAGTCCAATTTGGAGATATGGCCTACAAGTTTATGGGGTCGCTGCCAAGACCAACATAAATAAAATCCGAGTAGCTCAAAGTAAGATCCTTAGGAGGATATGCAATGCGCCATGGTATATGCGGAACAGGGACATAGAGCGTGACCTGGGTATACCTATGGTAGGTGACGTTTTGCAGCGACAGGCCGAAGACTACCGACAGAAATTGTCCTCCCACCCAAACGCGCTTGCCCAACGCCTATTGAGGTATAGAGGCAGAAGGCGCCTGAAAAGACTGCATCCACATGATCTTCCTGCCAGAAGAATTTCCTAATTTCCCTTTGTAAATATATAAATATCAAAATAATGTAAATAATTAATATGTATAACTATATTCTAAGATAGTCACTTTTCTTTTTCTTTTTTTAATGTATAATTAGGTTAAGCTGCCACGCAGGTAGCAACATACTAATTTTAAACAATAGTTCACATCTAAAATAAAAAAAAAAAAAATAAAAAAAAGAACTGTTTTAAAATTAGTCGTTGCCTATCCTCTCGGCGCTATTACCGCCCTCTATAGGCTAACAGCGGAAAATACTAGCTATATTGCAGTATTTGTAATTGATTGCAAGTAATGCAGGCCTGTCGATTACTTTTCGAGTTTTGGATCGAAAAGGCTACCCTATGCTTCCCTGTTTCGAAGTTCGAGGAGGCTTCTAAAGTTTCGAGAACTTCCGACCACGTTCTTTTCCAATCTTCCCACTGAACGGAGCAGACGTCTTCACGGCAATTTAGGAAAAGGTTATAAACGTGCATTTTCGTTTTTTTTTAATTGCTGGCTAGCAATTGGACAGAGAGAGGGTAAATTATTCATTGTTGTTATGGAAATGAATGTGCCAACTTACTTGATTTTTACCCAATTTAGCATTCCGTCAGTTATCTTGACTTTGGTGGCAGCCGAAAAATTCGAAAAAGTCCGAACCAGACCCAGAACACCGGGGTAAATATTTCTGAATGCAATTGTTTGCACATATTCCATAGTGCTTACGTTATTTGTCGGTTTTGGTTCGTTGTATAGATCTGGTTCCAGGCCCAGGCCTAAAGCCCTCAGTTATCAGCGCAGCCCCTATCGCCTCGTACTCTTTGCTGCAGCCCCCGCAAAAGCTCTGACTGACCGTCAAACTGGATGATGCGTCTAATGTGCTAGTGTAATTCGCGCTTTCGCCCGACAAGTAGAACGCACGGGTCAAGATTGTACAAAAATTAAAAATAATGAAAAGACCGGGTCAAACACGGAGTGAAAAAAACTGATCTTCCATGGTCAGCAGGAGTTTATAAAAAAATCAGTGACTAACAAAAAACGAAAATACTTATGTATATGAAACAGCACACGAAAAGGAAAAAAAGACGCGTTAAAAATATATTTTTGTTTGGTGCTAAGTTCTAAAAAGTAAAAGTAAAACACCAAATGACCAAAAACTAAAAGTGAACAGACACAACACGTTAAAAATCATTCTTTTCTTAAGTTAGATAAATTCTAAGTTAAGCCTCAAAAAAAAAATAATATTAAAAAAAAAAAAAATGCCAAAAAGGAAAACAAATGAAAAGACTTGTTAAAAATATTTTCTTTTATGAGTGCTAAAAAGTAAAACGAAACGAGTAAAAAACAAAAAAAAAAAAAAGACATATTAAAAATAGTTATTTTTATTGGTAAATCTATCCTAAGTGCATGCCAGATCAGCAGTCAAATCTCCTGTAAGCCAAAGCGATATGCATTTAACTAGTGTTTGCAAACATACCTAATGAAACAACCCCCAAATAATAATACAAGTTCTACAAATAAAATAAACTTCTGCCCGCACCATCCCGGAGAAAGATCTTTCGCCGTTGGAATAATGTAATGTGAGTAATACCTTCTATATTGGTTTTATTCAACCCACCTAGTTTTGACATATCGGTTTGGTAAAGTCTGCTTTGTTTTGATTTGGTTCTAACATACGGTATTATGCCGTAAAAAGTTAAAGCATTGAAGCGAAAAAGAGCCGCTGCTAGAGTGCACCTGCACAGGCAGTCAGCTGCTGTAAGCGCGTGCCTGACCTAGGGTACGTTGACGCGTGGTACAGTCGCAGCCAACAATAAAGTGCCTGCCTCAGCAGCTTGCTTATCGTTCGTACTTATATGCTAATGGCAAATTAATTAAATTCAATGAATAGAGCGTACAATTATCCTAAATCATATTAGCCTAATAAAAGTTAAAAGACATGCAGACACAATAAAAATGAAATAAATAGACTTAAAAAAAAAAAAAAAAATGAAGTTAAATTTGCTAAAACCAATTACTATATTACTCATGTTAAATTTAAATACTTATCTTAGTCTACGTTAATAAATATTATTATAATGAAGTGCAACTAAAGTTTTTGCATATCCGGAGTCATGCGAGGTGGAAACGAGAGTTCGATTATTTAGTGTCTAAATGGATTTAGGGATCGCTAAACACCCAAAAATAGCAACTGCAACTTGGCGATCATGGAAGGGTGGGGTACTAGGCCACTGATTAACATCTCAGTGTGGCCACCAGTCCTATAGACGACTGTGAATTCTTTTTCTTTTTTGTCCTTTTCCTAATTTTTCCTCCTTCCAAATTTGATTGATAGGCTGCCACCCTCCAAAATAGCACGCGAATAATAATATAAAATTAATTTCCCATATCTGAGCGCGTAATATTGTGGTATAGTTTGAGCCCCCCCAGCCGACGAGAAATAGCCGGAAACAAGCGCGTGCTCCGCAATCTTACAATTCCATCTGCTCTAAGATGACATGGACGAGTTCTTCGTTGTATGTTACATGTTCTTCACTCAGACTTTGAGCAAAAAGTCCGAGAGCAACCGATTGCATTGTTCGTATAAAAATTTTGCTCGCGCTCAACCGACGAACAGTTTTTTCCGTTCTCTTTTGCTCTGCTCATTCCCGGACCGTTTGCTCTTGAAAGACGATTCAAAAAGTCTTTTGCGCATGTGTGTGTATGTGAAGTTTCGTGGGTTCTACGCGTCACTTGGCTTTGTGAATTTCGCAAAACTTAAACTCACTATTAGTTGTTAAGCTTAATTCAAAATAAATTAACTAAAAAAAAAACTATTCATTTTTTAATCAAAAAATATGAAATATGAAAAATTCATGTTTAAAATTTTAGGAAGATTTAACGTGAAAATTGAATGTCACAATGTAACACAACGTACCACTGTGCATCGAAAAGAAGTCAAATTATTGAAAAGACCGTTTGCGTTGACTTTTTCAGTCAATCGGTCTTTTAGTAACCCAGTGGTTCGGGGTAGCAGCTACGTAGGTACCCACAGAACCGGTCCTCAGTGTATACCACCGGTCACCAGGCAAGCCACCAGCAATGCGTTTTAGCGGTTACTTTAACATGGGCATGTCATAGGCGGTGACCGATGGGTACGGCGTTCGAGACCAAGTAACCGGGACCGTGGGTGTTACCAGTGGATGCTCAGTGGTGGCACCTAGTAACCGGCAATGGGGGTGCTACCAATGGATGCTCTGTGGTGGCACCTAGTAACCGGCACTGTGGGTGCTCCGGTGTGAATATTTAAAAAACTACTATTTAATTTTTAAAATTTTTTTTTATTCTTAATTTATTGCTAATAATTAGCTTAAATAGAAATGTCTTAAAATTACATTTTTACATATTATTTTACACTTTAAAATATTTACTTTCCATATTGGTCATGGAAAGTTTGAATGCCACCATTTCATCGCACTTTTGGCACATTGTCTCTTGAGCTGAAAGCATAGCTAATATTTAATACTTGATTAATAATGTCAAAATTACGTACCTTGTTGAGGTGCAAAGCTCAGCTTTACGATTTTGTCCGGTGGCAAACTAGCTAGAAAATAAGAAGCTCATATATATAGTATAATAGGTATAACCAATTGAATTAATGAATTTGAACTTACCGATTTCAATTTGGCTCAGAATTACAAATTTATGTCCGTCCAATTCAACTGTCGACAGAAAAGTAAACAAGACGGTGGCATGCCATTACCACAGCTGCCACAAAATAGAACACCGAAAGTCAAAAAAATTGCAAGGCCCCGTTGCAGACAAAGCAAACGAAAAATTTCATACAACAAAAACAATGTCGACAGAACTTTTTTGTTGCCGTTCGATTTGAAGTGTCACTTCGCTGCCACATGCGTAACCGGCTACTTAACCGGCGACTGGTGACCGGTAAATTCTCAAGGCATTTGGGACCGATTGCCTCCGGCCGAACCACTGGGAAGACTCTCTGTGCGAGCGTCATTCGTATCTCTCATTGTGTGATGTTCGGTAAGAGAGCGTCTCACGAACAGCTCAACGTAAAGCGCTCAACAGAAAACCAAAACGAAAACAAACGAAGTCTGCTGCTCAGATAGAGAACGAGGGTGCATGCATTTTTTCGGTTGCTTTCGCGAGCAGAGTGTAAGAAAAAAAACGGTCAACAGTTATTTGCGAGCTATGGTTGTGTACATCTTTGTGGGCGTCTTCCTTTTCGTTTTGTTCTTTCTTGCTACTGTTTTTTCTGTTCGCCTAGCACTTGGCTATTGTTTTGTGCGAAACATTTGAAGGTCTTTTGCTGCCGTTCATAAGCAGCATTGTTTAGCAGAAAATAGTGAAATTAATGAAAATTCAGATTTTTATCAATTTATGCACTTGCCGACGCCATTTTTCGAGTTTTGCTACGAAGTTGGCTGATCTGATTGCAGTGTGCGGGGCAAAGACCCAATTTGAGTGACAATTGGTTGCCGCAACCGATTGTGCTAAAATTTGCCCGTGTATGGGCCCGGTTATAGTTGCTGAGATCGACGCGTTCATCCGAACAGACGGACATGGCCAAATCGAACTCTCTTTTGATACTGATCAAGAATATATGGATATACTTCATAGGGTCGGAGATGTCTCCTGCCTGTTACATACTTTTGCACAAATACCCCCTTTTTACCCATATTATGGGTACAGGGAGTAAAAAAAAAACAAGAAAGGACGGCTATCTTCAGAGTGCCGAAGCTATATAGTCCAGCAGCAATGTTTTTATACAAATCTCAATTTTCGTGTGATTGCTCCTGTGGTTCGTTTTTGAAAAAAAAATTATAGAAAATTATTTGAAGAATAATAAAACTCTCACTTAGTCTGAATGAAATACAAAACAAGAAAGAACGGCTATGTTCGGTGTGCCGAAGCTATATACCAGATGTGCACGCATCAATACAAATAAAAGAAATCGCACGCACACATGGAACAAACTTTTTTTTTATTTCAATATGTACACAGAAAAAAATAGGAACATGTTTCGTCAAAAAAGTAAAAATAATGGAAAATGCTTATGATGAATGGTGATTTAAAAATTCATCAATATTTATTTTAATTTTTGTTAATGATAGTTTTAGTAGTGAAAAAACGAAATGACAATTTAAAAAATGTGAATAGAACACATGCGTCGGACGGTTCACAACGAAGTGAAGCTTTCCGTTTTTCAGTGCATCATAAATGATAAGCCAACAACAAAATACATTCGGATTAACACCGAAAAAACGAAGCAGTAAAATTGTTTTTGGATTGCCAGCAACGAAAGTTGACGGAAAGCGAAAGGTGAAAAATTGTTTCTGTAATTTCTCAATGTGCACCAGAAGCTTACCTATGTGTAAGCATCATACACTTCCATTTGCTATGTGCAATACAAAAACAAATGTGCGTCGTGTGCATAGGCGCTGCGCACCCCTGCTATAGCAGGAATTAATTTTATACAAAACTTAATTTTGTATGAAATTATAGGAAACTATTTGAAGTATAATAAAACTACCACTTAGTTTTAATGAAATATTTGTATAAACAAAAAGTTTGATATACCGATATAGTGGTCCGATTTTGACCAAATTCGATAAGGTTGTATAAACTCTAGAGACTCTGTTTGGGAAAGTTTGATAAGGATACCTTAATAAACAAAAAAAGGTTTTTCATGCAAAAACATAGTTGTCGAACGATCATTCCTATGGCAGCTATATGTTATAGTGGTCCGATGCGGCCGGTTCCGACATATGTACTGCCTGCAAAAAAAAAAGAAGGGCGTGTGCCAAGTTTCATTACGATAGCTTTAAAACTGAGAGACTAGTTTGTATAGAAACAGACGGACAGACGGAAATCGCTATACCGACTCGGCTATTCATGCTGATTCAGAATATATATACTATGTTGGGTCGGAAACGTCTCCTTCTGTCCTTTACACAATTCGAGACAAAATTATAATACCCTCTGCTAGGGTATAAATAAACACAAGCGCATCCATGGTAAGCAATCTTAAAAGTGAATTATTTTGTGGACGTTGTACTTGGCGAATGCGTGTGAGGTAAAGCTACGCGGAGAGCAATTTAAGCGCTACTTCCGTTTAGGGCTGCCAGCTGTTAAAAAAAAAAAAAAAAAAAAAAAAGAATGCTCTACTCGAGTATACCCGACTACGCAACTCCCTGTACACAGGCTTACAAATTTCGAACATATCTTTGTACACATACATATACATAGTAGCAAAGCCGCACACACACACACAGCGAAAGTGTGCTGCGATCCCAGCCAGCATTTGGAAGACTGTTTTCATCGTCAAACGTCCAAGCGTCACTTCGAAGTGACTTCTGGAAGATGTTCGGTAGTTAGCCGAATTTTACAAAAACAAATTACATTGTCTATGGAATTTCGTTTTTCGAATTCGTGCATTCTTCTTCTCTTTGTTCGGGTACACACACAAGTGACGCACATTGCATCGTCCAAGCGTCACTTCTTAGTGACTTCTGGAAGATGTTCGGTAGTAAGCCGAATTTTACAAAAACTAATTACATTATCTATGACAAATGAGCGACAAAAAGGAGAAGGTGAAGCTGTCATTTATTCTCCATTCGCTTTCATTCGCTATGTAATTTGTGCAGTGTGCAGGTCAATTATTTGTGTTTTTTGTGATTTTTTAAGTAATTCATTTTATTAATAGAATTGGAGGCAACGATATGCCTTCATTCCAACGAATGGCTATAAAAACACTAATAACTGATGAATTGGCCGTTGATTTGACTTGGCGTGGAACTCCAGAAAAACCAAGCATTCAGAACTTTAACATTTTTAATGTAATCAAAGGTAATATTTGTTATTCTGTGACAAAAGTTGTGTAATAGTTAAAATTAATTATTATATATTCTTTATTTTTTGATGTCTGTCATTTCAAATTTCAAACAGCCTCAATTTTCGATATTAATAAAATCAGCCAGCAACACTTTCTCCATGCCAAAGATAGGGCTAACAAAAGGCAGAGGAAGAATTAAATTAAGTTTTGTTTATAGTAAAATATTAATTAAACATTACATTTCATTCGCTTAATATATTGCAGTTCGATTTTATTCTTATTAGAACACATATTCAGAAATCACTTCTGAGACACTTGCAGAAGACACCTTTGCGAAACTTACAGAAGTCACTTGGAAGTGACTCTCAAATGTATCGCGAGAGTTACATAGTTTTACCCGATAAGGGGCACTTCATAGATACGAAAGTGATTATCGCAAGCGATAGTTTTCAACTTCTTGACGTTATGAATAAGTGACTTCCACGATTGAAAATGCTGACTGGGATGCAGACAATAATTTTAAATGACGGCTGCATTGCTGCTTCCCCTCGATCTGCAGTACTAAATCTCGTTTCTTGAATAAATTCTGTGTTTATTAACTAATTGACTTTATATTTGGACTGTAGAATAGGTGTGACCCAAATCCCAAAGCTACATATATCTTAAAAATTGCTAAAAATTTGTTTTAAACTTGATCTACGACACGAAACCAACTTAACAAATTTGGTGTCTCTAGCTATTATAGTTGCTGAGTTCGGACGGATAGGGTCAAATCGACTCGGCCATTAAAACTAATCAAGAATACATATATGTATATACTTTATAGGATCGGAGATCCTACATACATTACATGCAGTTGCACTGATTTAATACCCCATTTCTAACTATTTATGAGTACAGGGAGTAAAAAACAAGCTAAAGTAAAGCAAGTTGCCAGTCAACAAAATTAGCTAATTTGGCTACCACTGCAACCGGTGACGATGAGACGATAATTATAAAATTGGAATTGAAATAAATCTCGAATTAAATAGCTTAAAATGTGCGGCAGCTTATCCTGCGACGCACCATTGCAAGCGACGTACGACCAATTAAAATTGTACAATTAAAATGTTTGTATAAGCAGTGGCGGCTGCCGCACGCGGTACGAAACAAACAAACATTGACTCCAGGAATACGCATGAGATAGAGAGAGAAAGCGGCATTGTGTTTTTGTTTTGACAAGTGCGCCCAAGTACCGTTGGGATTTTTAGTTTTGCTGTTATCGTTATAGTTATTTCTGCTTGTGCCTGTGATCATGCACATATTGTCGCCACTTGCAATGATGATGACTTAATTAATTTAGCAGCAAGCAGCCCACAATTGTACAAAGCCGCTGAGCTACATAACAGAGCTCGCCGCGCAAGCCAAATAGGTTGCTTCACTGTCATCGCCCCATTCGCAGTCTGAGAACCACGCCGTCGACATACATATTTACATACGCACATAATACTAACATGGATATGGATATCAACTTCAACGTTAGTGGAGCGCTTGAGATGTCATCGAATATCTTGTCCTGCATTGCCAACACCCATATAAGTGATGTAAACTGCAGTGGAAGCAATGCCGACGCTGATTCTGAGGCCTCACACATTGAATATTCTCGCAAGCCTACATTGCCCAGACAGAAAATAAATGCCCGGGAGCGCTACCGTACCTTTAAGTGAATAAACAATATTAGTAGTACTCTTAAAACAGTCCTTAACACTCTTCATTTAGCGTGAATGCTGCTTATGAGGTACTACGCGGATTGATTCCCACAGAGCCAGTGAACCGCAAGTTGTCAAAAATTGAAATCATACGATTAGCCAGCAGCTATATTATTCACTTGCGCAGTACATTGCACGCGGGTAAGCGAAATTACTGTAATTTAATTGGATTTTAATTGGCTTCACACCCTTGCCTTGTCCGATATCTTCACAGGCACAGATCGGCAGCCCTGTCTTCTACAAAATTGGGAACACAACTACGGCAACGATAGCAGCAGCTTGGAAGAGCGTGTAAGCATTTGCACATTTTGCATGAAACCAAAGTTTTCACAAATTATGCAATCCGGACAATGACTTTAGTTTGAGGGTCAAATTGTAAATAAATATATTACTAATTATTTTGGGTATGTTTCGTTGAGTTATTGTTTTGCAAGAAGCCACTAAAAAATATGGTTCTCGTCTCAAAAATTCAGAAATAATTTAGGATTTCGATTTTCGGCTGCGGTGGTTCACTATTTTGCTATAATTTTTATAAAATATTAAATATAAATGGTCCCACACAAGCGAAACGATTAGTGTTTTGGTGGGAGCATCGATAGGCTATCGATATGCGTATGCGTTACAGGGCTATTATATAAGTATGCGATGAATAAGTAATGTTGGTAAGTAATAGGCTATTCACACTGAGCACATCATCGGGGAACGCATGGGAAGATGGCGGATGGTGGAACACCGATTCACACTGCCACCATCTACCATCAGTTCAACCTTTGGCGTCAGCAGACAAGAAAATTTTTACAATTAAAATAAATTTCATTAAGAAATTTGCTGTTGTTGTTGCTATATCGTAGCATAACAAGGATTTAATTAATAAATTAATGACGGAACTCCAAAACAGACGAAAATTAGTTTTTAGAGCAGCAGGCAGACGACGACAATTCTTGAAGTCCTCATTACGGTCATTTTGTAATTCCTGGAGCGATATATGTATATGTTCTACTTAGACTTCAATCTAACATAACTTTGTCATATCCGAATGCTTATTATAATAAATGCAGTTTTGGTCATATCCCCTAGATGGACTTGGCATTTCATAATTATTATTTTTTTGAAGTCCACATTACGGCCATTTATATATATAAACGATTCGGTCACTTCTCATTCGTTTTTTACTCTTGCTCTTCTTGTTGTAGCCATTCATTTTTGTTGACATTGTTTAAATTTTCGTAGTGAATATCAAATATTCAGTGTTGCATACGAAAACAATCGGCATAAAATTAAAAAGTCACGTGTGGGATAGGAACATCCAAATGAGATGGTGGAACTGATGGTCAAATTTTGGCACGAGTAAAACTATGGGAACATCATGCCAGATGATGGTGGATGGTAGATGGTGGCCCAGTGTGAATAGCCTATAAAGCGCGCATTTTATAAATTATATGAAATGTTTGGCCGGGTAAGGCGAAGTAAGGCTATTATATAATAAATTTATGGCTAATGATATACTAATCAATATGCCAGATATGTTTGGTAGTAGCCCAGGTTGAAAAGCAGTCCAGTATCCGATTTTCTCCACGATTTACGCATATGATAATTTTCCTATTAATGGTTGATTTTAAAAGAAAATGTAAATTCAACTATTAAATCGGTTTATTATTTATTATGTGTATGTAGAAATAATTATTTAATAACGAGTAATTTTAATATTAATTGATTTTAAAATGATCAATAAGTAGGTAATAAAGTATATTAACATTAAACTTTATTTTCAAGTAAAATTTATACAATGCGCACTTACTTACCAACATTACATACCCGGACCATACACGGGCCAATTCAGTTGCCCAACTTGAGTGAGTTTTTCGGGTTGCGGCAACCGATTGCAATGTAATTGGGACGGTTGGTACAATGTTGTGCCAACTGAATTCTGTATCAAAACCTTTTGTTACGAGCAGCGAGTTGCCGCAACTGGATGTGGTGTATTTTAGCTACGCACAACTCGATTGCCACAATTCGTGGGAGTTTCCCTTTGGTTTTGTACTTTCTAGCTAGAGTTTTCGCTGATCGCCTGGTTTAAATGCTGTTCGTTGTATGCAAAACACTTGCAGAGCTCTGCTTCAGGTTCGGGGGTGGGTTTGCTATAGTTGTGCATAGTTGTGTACATCTTTGTGGGCGTCTCCCTATCCGTTTTTTGGTTTTTGGTTTTTCTGATGGTTTGGTTTTTTTTGTGCGAAACATTTGAAGATCTTTTGCTGCCGTTCATAAGCGGCATTGTTTAGCAGAAAATAATGGCATTATTGGATATTCAGATTTTCTTTTTGTTGTTATTATTAACAAAATTCAAAATTTTAAAATTTTTTTCTAAATTTTTGGTTTTTTGTTTGCTTAATATATTTAAATAAACCAGTTAGTTACAATAATTAGTTTATCAATTATTTATAAATTCGGCACTTGCCGACGCCATTTCTCGAGTTTTGCTACGAAATTGGCTGATCTGATTGCAGCGTGCGAGGCGAAGACCCAATTTGAGTGACAACTGGTTGCCGCAACCGATTGTGCTAAAATCGGCCCGTGTATGGTCTGCATTATAGCCTGTTTCCACAACATCATATTTCCACAGTGAAATTTGAGCACTTCACAGGTGCGCACTCGCAATTTCATTGCACATTTCTGCCGTTTCCGCATCCCAGTCATCAATTGTTCGAAACCGTACGAACACATCGCAATTATATATATGCCTATTGATATGCAACTTTGCTATTCTACAGTTCTGTCATTATTTGCCATATTTTTCACTTTTTGTGAAAATTTTAATCAATGCAAGCCGAACAGCTGATTTATTTCGGGCGAATGGATAATTCATATACCATTTCACATTTGACCGTGGAAACACCATCATCCTAAATGTTGAAATGTGAAATTTTTTGGCTATAGTGGAAACAGGCTATTATTCATCGCATACTTGCATAACAGCCCTGAAACGCATACGCATATCAGTAGTCTATCGATGCTCCTACCAAAACAGTAATCGTTTCGCTTTTTTGGGACCAAATATATTTAATATTTTAATAAATATTATTGCAAAATAGTCGGTTATTCTAAAGTTTAGGGGCCCCTCATAAAGACTGCATTAAAATGCCTGCTATTAGTGTTTAACGACGCATCTGAAAATTAGAAAGCAAATTCCGGCGGCGGAGCAAGAATTTATTGCCGAAATATTCAATTATTCAATGAAATGAGTGAATAATGAAACAAGCAAGTCGTGCAAAAACTCATCACCAGGCTTGTTTTGATATTTTCGCGCATATTCTTTTTTTTCTCTGTTTGTATAAAATTGGTTAGCGATAACTAGAGTTGCAATGCAGCAAAAGCAATTGTATTGTGTGATTTAGGACCCACCGTCCAAATGCAAGTTATTTGCTTAGTAGTTTTCAAGAAGAAAAATCAAGAATTCTCGCGAGTTTATATCATCGTCTAAATACGGACTAAATATATGTGTGTCATACACTTTAGGCTGTTTAACAGTCTGGCAACTCCACAAATTTTACAACACTTTAAGACTATCACATAAATATTGCGATAGTTTAATGATATCCTCTAACTATCGAATTTTTCGCCTTTTCTATATCGAACTTGGTTATTTGTAATTATTTCATTATTTGGGCAATAAAGTCAACCTCCCCTACCTGAAATCGAATCCTGGATTTTTTCCACGTGTTTTAAGATCAAAGCCAACTCAGTGCCTTATGTGCGGCACCTAAATCCGAAAATTACATATTTTCTTTTGACTGTATGGTAACTCTAATGCGTTGTCTTGTGAATGGCCGCGCAATTTATTTAATTGTATTATATTGTCCATTGTATTTTTTAATTATGGGCGAATTGTTGAACGTATGTAACAAGGAGATTGTACCATATATGAAAATACACATTATCTTTCTTATAGAACTCTGAGATGCTCAAAAAACTAGGCGTCGACAGCTCCACCCAGTGGATTATTTACGATGAGGAGTTTGAGAAGATCTTCAATTTCTTGTCTGAGAATATTACCGACTCCAATATTCTCACCGTACGAGAATTTTCGGAGCGCGTTGAAATGCTGCAACGCTGTGAATGTCTGCATGAGCCAGATCGTCTTTTGAAGCTGCAGCAGATTGAGTCTGAATATCCTGGCCTGCTCAAACACACGCAGAGCGATTTCTACGCTCTTACATCAGAGTTTGTAGCCATTGATGATGCACTTAATGATTATTCAGTACTCATCGAGGACATGCAGTAAGCAACGATTGACAACAATCTATAGAGATAATTAAGTTTCCAATTTTTAAAGCAACAGCAAGAAGAATCTGAATAACAATCTAAGTGAACTGGAGTGCGCTGCTGTGCCGGTGCACAATGTGGAGAGGGAATTACTAATCGAGTGCCAAGCGAAGACTCGCCAATTAGAGGAAGTACAGCGGGAGAATTATAAACTGAGTGATGAGGCGAACAAAAGTTTCACCTTGCAGCAAGTGCCGCCGTTGTTTATGCACCAGCTTCCTTTGGAGCAGTACTTTCTGAAATGTGACTCATTTATGCAATACTTTACCCTTTATATGAAAGACAATTTTAAAATACAGGATTACGCCGATTTCGAGGGCACTGCTCTGGATATGCTGCATGTCAACAGCAAACTCGAAAACTTACAAATCTCGTAAGTGTACATACAAAAAATATATATTAATACTTATCTAAAGACATACTCATACACAGAATGCAGTATTATAAACTCGCCTATATGAAGGAAAAATCCAAGGCAAAAGCCACAAAAGTACTGATAGACCACGTCCATGTTAACCTTATTCAGTGCATCGGTTTGACCGACATGGAGCGGGAAACACTTGATCTACAGCTTTTAAGCGACAACCATTTAAAGAACACCTACGACACTTTGGTAAAAGCTCTAAACATTCACGTACAACAGCACATACAGCAACGCATTGAGATGGTCCTTTACGAGAACACAAAGCAGAAATTGGAGCGGGCTTTTCGTCGACGGGAAAATGACAAGAAGCTTACAAATGTCATTTCGGACGCGTTATCTAATGCAGAACTCGTTTGGATAGCCATACAACTAGACTTGGAAAAGAAGCGAAACTGCACAGACAGCTCTTTTCGACTCTGTGGTCAAGCACAAACAGGTTGGCAACGTATGCAAACAATGCGCTTGCTGAATACAACTCCTAAGGGCAGCTGCGCACAGTTTTTGCATGAAATTGCAAGACAGCTATCCCCACAACTCGGACAGAATGTTCGCTCTGCTGAGGCAAAGAGTTGTCTGTATGAGTACGAAAAGTTTGGCCGTCTTTTGGCCTACGGGCTGCATAGCATGTTGAATAAAAAATCATACGTGCACGTACACGAGCAGTTGGCTGATCTGTGAGTAACCCATATGTCATTCAAACGCCCTTTTTTATAAGTATTTACGAGTATATGACATACCAAATATCTTATAGGGACCGTCTGGAGCAAACACTACGTACTTTTGTGTACGACTCGCCGCTAGAACAGCCTATGTTTGAGAACGTGCGATATTTGTTCCTCATGTTCACGGTCGTACAGCGGCAGCTGCGTTATGAAGATTCACTGCGCCATTTGCGTAGGCAGTTCCAGGAAATAATTATGGAGCGTATGGTGAGTGAACAAATCTCAATCTAATACCAATCTTTGACCTTTTCACTTTAGGATAAAGAAAAGCTATGGCGCTACAGCAAACTTTTGTGGATTTGGTTTCTTACCGATCCACCGCGCATGCTTCATGCAATTGATGAGGTGAAAAAGAGTTCTGCCAAGATACCAGCTTTAGCCAGCAGCATGTTTCGTCCGGGCGGCGGTCTCCAGCGTAAATGAATTAACTAGTTGCAGTTAAGTTGAATTCTATAAAATCATAAAAGAAACCTCTTTGTAAGGTTGTTATTGTTGGTTGGTTATCGTATGAAATACAAGAACCCATATTAATGTTTTGGTGTCTTAATTTTAGAGTTTCTGAGATCGGAGACTCAATTAAGACAGACAGACGGCGAAATCAACATGGCTGTTTATAATGACAGCCATATTTTCCATATATATATATATATATAAATATATTCTTGATCATTATAAACAGCCATATATCTTTGTATATGTATATATTGAGATCCCACTGTTTGCCTGTTACATACATTTGAAAATCCATAGTACCCCGTGTTACCCATTCTATGACTTTGTAATAAGAAAATTTTTTCCCGAAGGGCAATGTCTGTTCGTATGAATGCAATTTTTTCCACATCATTAAAGCTAGAGCAACCAAATTTGGTACACATGTTGGTGTATATCCTCAATTTTTGAAGTGTCAAGATCGTAGATCAAGGGGTATATCTCCTACGGTTTCATAGCTAGAGTCATCTAATTTAACATACAGAGTAATGTTGACCCCATGGACAATTCTGCATCAAAAAAATTTCATTATAGATGGAGCCTACTGTGAAAATTGCAGCATCTCTTATGGTTTAGGCTGTGCGATAATTACCAATCAGTCAGTCAGTCAGCACGAACTCTTTTATATATATAGATTAACTTTTGTATATCAAATGGCTTAAGATATTGTGGGGTTACTAAATCGCTTAGAGTAGTTTCTGATTCTGGTGTAGAATTTTATCTTCTTTAATTGTGCATTCAACATTTTTCTGCCACTTTTAAAATCATAAAATCCATTGTGTAGCAAAAATGGGGTACTCTGGACCACTGAGCGCTGAGAAGAATATGGAGTATGGTTGGTTGTATGGGTGAAACATTATTTTTTTCGTGTTATTTGTTTGGGCCCTTTTGTGCGTCAATATTTGTGTTGTTTAATGCGAGTTTTAAGGCCGTTGTTATTCATTTTAATAAATATTTATTGCATTTATTTATTAAAATTATCCTCCTACGCGTTTCGGCGTTTGTTATTTTTTTATTTTATTTTTATTTTTCATGTATATAAAAAAATAAACATTTACATACATATAACAATTTAACAAACATTTTTAGATCCATTACAATACATACATTATAACTTATTGTAGTATTTCCTACAGTGTCGTCATTGTTCCTATGTCTAAATTGCACTTTTGTTTCTGTTTTTTCATCGTCAACTTATGTTTCTCGTCTTTGCGCGTCCAGTTTTGTTTGTCAACTGCAATTGCTGCCGCGTAAATAAAGTTTGTCTTTTCAATGTCTTCTTTGTGGTTTACTGTGTTCTCCCCTTGTTGTTGTATCCGTAGGCTCTCTAGCGTCAGTCTCGTTCGTTCTCTCCTCTCAATGTCTAATATTTTGGTGTTGTCAAAATCAGCTGTGTGACCTGTTGTTGTAATATGTTGCGCAAGTGCTGTTGTCATTTTTCCCTTATTCGCGTCTCCTTTATGTTCGGCAATTCTCGTGCCAAGCGCCCGCTTTGTTGTTCCTATGTATATCCCGTTGCATCTTTCGCCTTCTTTTCCGTTGCATTTGATTTCGTATATTACGTGTTGTTGTTTGTCTTTGGATATTTTGTCTTTTGTGTTCGTAAATAGACTTCTTGTATTTGTGTGTGCTTTGTATGCATACATTAGGTGTTTGGAGTGTGCGTCGGGTATAATTTTTGTTATTGTTTGCCGGTTTGTTAAATTATTTACATATGGTATACTAATGTATTGTCTTTCTTCAATCTCTCTGTTTTTGGTTTTGTCACTGTTTTTATTTTGGTTTGTTGCTTCTGTTATTAAATTGTCAATAAGTTTTTCGGGAAAGCTATTTTTCAGAAGTAGTGTTTTTAATTTTATATATATGTCTGGTCTGTGTCCTTCGTCACTTATCGCGTAAGCTTTTTGTATAATGTTTTTTGCAGTGTTCACTTTTTGGCCTATTGGTTGGTTGGAGTTGAAGTTTATAATTCTTCCGGATGCAATCTCTTTTGTATACCATTTGAATAGTATCTTGCCTTGTTTCTTCTCCATTTCTGTGTCCAAATAAGCAATTTTATTGTTTTTCTCTTTTTCAATTGTAAATTGTATCCGTTTATGTTGATTATTTAATGTGTCCAAAATATTTTGTGCTTCCTTTTCTTTAATAATACAAAATAAGTCATCAACATATTTGGATATATGCTTTATGTGGATGTTTTTCTTTTTGAGTTCGTCTGTGGTGTTGTCAAGAATTTTGTCCAATACTATATTTGCTATTGTTGGTGATATAGGGTTGCCCATGGGCATGCCAAATATTTGGTTATATATGACGTCATTGTATGATAGATAGTTGTTGTCAATCAGTATAAAGTCAAGAATCTCTCTAAATTTGGGCTTTGGTATATTTGTGTGTTGCGTTATATCAGTCCATTTTTCCATTATGTTTTGTATAGCTAGTTTTACTGGAATATTTGTAAATAATGAGACCACATCAAAGGACACGAGAATCTCATCTTCTTCTATTTTGGTATTTTCTAATTGGCTTTTAAGTTGTATTGCACTTTGGATGTTATATCTCTCAGATGTTATATTTTTGAGTACTTCCCCTATATGTTTTGCTAGTTTGTAGCATGGCACGTTTGTGGAGGCTGATATCGGTCTAAGTGGGGTGTCATCCTTATGAATCTTTGGTAGTCCGTATATCCTTGGTGCGTGTCCTCCTGAACAGTATAGTTTTGATTTTAGTCGCCAGTCAATATGATTTTCTTTTTTTAGGTCGTTTATAATTGTATTGTTCTTCTTTATTAGTTGTTGTGTAGGATCTCTTCTCATTGTTCTGTAGGTTGTTTTGTCATTTAATAGTTTCATAATTTTGTCGTGGTAGTCTTTTTTATACATAACTACTGTCTTATTGCCCTTGTCTGCCTGTGTGATTATGACCTTGTCTTGGTGTTCTTTAACAACTTTCTTTGTCATTTTTGATATATTTAATATAAACTTGTCCTTTTGATTAATTTTCCTGCTGTGTTTAAATCTTCTCCAATCAGCTTTAAACATATTCTGCTACCTATCGTGGCAGCTTAAGCAAGTTTTACATAAACTCATATTCAAAGCTTTTCCCATCAATTAATTCGGAACATATGGCACTGGTTTTAGAGCGTGCACGACTACTATCAGCAAATTGATGGAAAACTCTGTAATATTATTTTATTGGTTATTATGTGCTTTGTTTTAAACTTATTTTCAAAAGCTTAACACCAAAAAATAATTTGAAAGAGTGCTGATGGATATTAAAAAGTCTACCCGTAGATACAGGCGGGAAATGGGGTCAAGATAAAATTTAATAGATTATGTGATTGGTTTTCCCCAGCGTTGGCAGGCAAAGCATTTTGATTAAAATCAATTGTGTTAAGTTATTCTAAGTACTATATGAGTGAATCGTAAGGAACTCCGAAAACTTGTCTCTCAGTCTTAGAGCTATAGGCGCTTCTTTTTGCTGTAGCCAGTAGATATGTCCGTCTTATCCGGCCGGATTGGACTACTATAAAATATAGTTGTCATAGAAATGATCGATCGACAATAATAGTATTGTATACGAACTCTGATTTCAATGTATTTTGATCGAAATCGGAGTGTCGGTATACTCATTACAAACAGGCCAAATTTTGTAAATATCGAACAATCGGTTAAATCGTGAGTTGTATACAAATCTTCTTCGTAACCAAACTCCTCAAATGTAGCGAACACATTTATCAAACAAGCTGACCAGATTTGGTCAGTTTGACCACTATATCAGATAGTTGTCATAGGAACGATCGGTTCAAAATTGAGTTGTATGAAAATCTTTGTTTATGAAAAACAAATTGAAGTTTCATAATGTTTTGAAAAGGCTGAATTTATTTAGTTCACATTGAACTATTATATCCAATAGCTGCCACAGGAACAATGGTGTTTCCCCGACTCCTCCTGGATGTAACCTTATTAGTATCTGCATATTGCATTGCCACTTTTTGCCTCACATGGAACCACACCTTAAATATCCTTAATATAGGTCCTTCAAATGGCATGTGATGTATTATATGAAAAGTCTTAAGCCACACATCGTGAATGTTTTTATACTATGTTCCCGAAGGGAAAATAGTATATTGGTTTTGCGAAATGTCCGTCTGTCCGTATGAACGCAATTTTTTTGTTTTTATCTTTAAGCTAGAGCAAACTTGGTACACATGTTGGTGTATATCGTCAATTTATTAAGTGTCAAGATCGCCCCCCATCAAAAATTTGTGGACCCCCCACACCCCACCCCACCAAACGAGCAAAACCTATGTCTCGCACACCTGTACAGGTAGAGTCACCAAATTTGGCATACATTCTAATGTTGACCTCATGGGCAAATCTGCATCAAAAAAGTTTTTTTCGCGTTTCTTTCCGAACTCACAAATAACCAAATAATATAGGACTGGGAACATAGTATTCTGCAGTCGGGTGCGTCCGACTGCAACGTTCTTACTTGTTAAATTCTGGAAAACACCACTTGGCTCAAAAGATATTTAAATTGATTTTTATAATAAATATTACAAATAAGAGTTATATTATGATTTTTAAATAAAAATGAAAATTTAATTATTATTTCATAATTTTTTTTTTTTTTTTTGATAAAAAAATAAAAGCTATTTTGAAATTTTTTGATAAGAATCAACAAATATTTTTTATTTTATAATTTGTATTTTAAATTGATAACCGGTAAGATAACTGACTATAATATATGGGCATTTCTCCAATGTCGAATGCGACGTTTGTACGCATTCAAAGTGAAAAAAACATATGCCAAAATTTTTTTTACTCCCTGTACCCATAAAATGGGTAAAAAGGGGGTATTGGATTTGTCCAAAAGTATGTAACAGGCAGAAGGAGACATCGCCGACCCTATAAAGTATATATATTCGTTGTCAGTATTAAAAGAGATTTCGATTTGGCCATGCCCGTCTGTCTGTCCGTATGTATGAACGCGTCGATCTCAGCAACTATAAGAGCTAGAGACACCAAATTTGGTATGTAGGTTCCTGTATACCATACACAGATCAAGTTTGTTTTCAATCTCTGATATCTTACCCCGTTCCCCCGAAAATCGATTAAAGCATTATACAGCCACAGTTTTAAAGATATAGCTTTGGAATTTGGGATGTACACTACTTTGGTCTCTCTTAATCCACTGTCCATATTTCAAGTCGATCGGTTAATAAACACGGAAGTTATTCAACGAACAAGATTCAGTACTGGAGCGAGGGAGGGAAGAAGAAGGACAGCCACGACTTAAAATGCCTTGCGTACGCTGTGGCTCGCGTGTGTGCGGCTTTGTGTATGTGTGTGTGCATGTGTAGGAGACGAACATATGATTGGAAGTTTTAGACCTGGGTACATGGAGTTTCGTAATCGGGTATACTCGACTAGAGCATTCTTACTTGTTTGAGCTTTATATTTTGCTTAAGAATAAAACGTATTTCTTGAGTTTTATTATACTATGTTACTGAAGGGAAAAATAGTATATTAGATTTGCGAAATGTCCGTCTGTCCGTATGAACGCAATTGTTTTGCCTTTATCTTTAAGCTAGAGCTACAAAATTTGGTACACATGCTGGTGTATATTGTCAATTTATAAAGTGTCAAGATCAAACACTTTATCTCATACACCAGTAAAGCTAGAGTCACCAAATTTGGCATACAGACTTATGTTAACCCACTGAATAAAACTGCATCAAAAGTTTTTGGACCCCCCCACTCCCCCAAAGGAGCAAAACCACACCTCCCACACCAGTAAAGCTAGAGTCACCAAATTTGGCATACAGACTAATGTTGACCCTCTGGAAAAATCTGCATCAAAAATTTTTGGACCCCCCCACTCCCCCAAAGGAGCAAAACCTATATCTCCCACATCAGTAAAGCTAGAGTCACCAAATTTGGCATACAGACTAATGTTGACCCCCTGGATAAAACTGCACCAAAAATAAAACTCAAATCTGTATTAAATTAATACTGCATTAATTTTTTGTATTATTTGAAGTGTTGGGCTCAAAAAATACATGCACGCACACATACACAAAGCCGCACACACGCGAGCCACAGCGTACGCAAGGCATTTAAAGTCGTGGCTGTGCTTCTTCTTCCCCCCTCGCTCCAGTACTGAATCTTGTTCGTTGCATAACTTCCGTGTTTATTATCCGATCGACTTGAAATTTAGACAGTAGATTAAGAGTGACCGAAGTAGTGTACCTGCCAAACCCCAAAGCTATATCTATTAAACTGTGGCTGTAAAACGTTTTGATCGATTTGCGGGGGAACGGGGTAAGATATCTGAGATCAAAAACAAATTTGACCTGCTCCCGCTATACACGAACCTACACGAACCTACAAGGCATCCGCCTTACAGACGGGAGCACTCGGGTTCGAATCTAGCCGACTACTACTCATATACGGACAAGTTTGGACAAAAATTTCTAACAATAAAGGTCACTGATGAGGATGCTTGGCAGCATCCGAAATAGCGCTATATGACCAGCCAATACTTTTCATATCTACCTTTCTATATTCACCCTGAATTGTTGACGTGGAGCCTGTTAAATATTTCATTTACAAAATTACACGTCGCTAAAACACACATTGGATCAAGAATATATATACACTATAGGGTCGGAGATGTCTCCTTCTGCCTGTTACATACTTTTGCACAAATCCAATACCCCCTTTTTACCCATTTTATGGGTACAGGGAGTAAAAATATTGGAAGTGTTTCATATTGCTAAGAGCTAAGTATTTTGCGTAACTACAGACAATGGCCGCAATATGATTAAAGCTGTAGAACTCCTCAACGAAGAAAGCCCAGCATCCGAAGAAATAGAACATGAATTGCTCGATGATGAACGCTTGGTAATGGATATAGAAATTAGATCGGTAAAGTCCATTAAGTGTGCTGCTCATACATAGCAACTTACGGTCAAGGATTTTTTGAAGCAAATCGAATCTTCAACAAGTAAGAACGTTGCAGTCGGCGGCGGCGTCCGACGGCGGACGCACCAGACTGCAGAATACTATGTTCCCAGTCCTATATAATATGGTTTTTTGTGAGTTCGGAAAGAAACGCGATTTTGCTCCTTTGGGGTCGTGGGGGTGGGGGGTGTCCAAAAATTTTTGATGCAGTTTTATCCAGGAGGTCAACATTAGTCTGTCTGCCAAATTTGGTGACTCTAGCTTTACTGGTGTGGAAGATATAGATTTTGCTCCATTGGGGGGGTGGGTTCCAAAAATTTTTGATGTAGATTTTTCCAGGGGGTCAACATTAGTCTGTATGCCCAATTTGGTGACTCTAGCTTTACTGGTGTGGGAGATATAGGTTTGACACTTTATAAATTGACGATATACACCAACATGTGTACCAAATTTGGTTGCTCTAGCTCAAAGATAAAGGCAAAAAAATTGCGTTCATACGGACAGACGGACATTTCGCAAACCCAATATACTATTTTTCCCTTCGGAAACATAGTATAAAAATAGTTGAGAAAGTGCGCCAGGTTGTAAAGCCTCTATGGACTTCTTCTAACAGGTAAAAAATCAAGTGACGTAATAATGTTCACGTTGTAAGCTTTTTTTCCCAACAATTTTAAGGTTCACAATTTCGGCTCAGGGCTTAACTCAGCCGGAGTTAACATACCCACGAGATGGAATTCGACATACAAAATGTTGGAAAAAATCACACAGTACAAAGTCTTTTGCAACGACCATTTTGAAAATGTGTCCAACTTGACTCTCTCAGAATGGAGCGCGGTTGATTCCATTATCGATACCCTGAATCCTGTATTTGAAGCGACAAAAAAACTTCATGCTGAGCAACTGTACATGGGTGATTTTTATAAGCTGTGGCTAGAGCTCAAAGTGACAGTTAAGGCAATGACCACTTCTTATAGCGGTATTTTGGATATCTGTCTGCAAAACGGGAGGAACTGCTAATGAGCAATGAAGTTGTACTTGCCGCGGTTTTTTTGGCCCCAAGAATACGCCGCGCATTGCTGCAGAACCCCATCAATTTGATGTACGCAAGGTGTCAGTTGAAGAAACTGATGCAGCAGATATACACTGTTAAAAGGGGAAATGAGGTTTGTGATTTTACTCCCTGTACCCATAAAATGGGTAAAAAGGGGGTATTGGATTTGTGCAAAAGTATGTAACAGGCAGAAGGAGATATCTCCGACCTTATAAAGTATATATATTCTTGATCATTATCAAAAGAGATTTCGATTTGGCCATGTCCGTCTGTCTGTCCGTCTGTCTGTCCGTCTGTCTGTCTGTCTGTCTGTCTGTCTGTCTGTCTGTCTGTCTGTCTGTCTGTCCGTATGAACGCGTCGATCTCAGCAACTATAAGAGCTAGAGACACAAAAATTGAAATGTAGGTTCCTGTATACCATACGCAGATCAAGTTTGTTTCCAATCTCTGAAATCCTCAGAAATTTTCGACCTGGGTACAGGGAGTTTTGTAGTCGGGTATAATCGATTATAGCATTCTTACACGATTAAGCATGACCTCATACATCCCATTGGGTAAGGAGTCATATAATTTCTTGATGTAATTTAGTGAAATAGTGTCCCAGGCACTTTTTATTCCTTCAATAAGTTCAGTTTCAGTTGAGTATTGCCTTCCAGACTCGTATACTTTACGTGCTAACCATCCCCAAACATTTTCAATAATATTCAGGTCGGGTGAGTATGGTGGCCAAGTCAGCAAAGGCACGTTTTGGCGCTCGATCCATGATTTTATAACCCTGGCCGTGTGGATGGGTGCGTTATCCTGCTGGAACTTCCATTCCAAGGATCCGAAAATATCCTTTATCGCAGGGAAAGCCGTTTTTAACACTCCATTGTATGCTGTAGCATTCATACGACTTGTAAGAAATTGCAGTTCGATGGTGCCAAAGTATGTAATAGCTCCCCATACCATGACACCACCGGCACGGCTGTGCAGTCGATCTAAAGTATGCTCCTCCTTTCGAAGATCATGAAAGTAGTAAGCATAACCATCAGGACCCTCCAAATTAAACTTTTTTTCATCTGAAAAGACTACACGCTGCCACTTCTTCGTCCAGGTCATATTCGATCGACAGAAGTCGAGCCGTTGCATCTTCCGAAGTGGGTTTAAAGGTGGTTTTTTCTTTAATTTCAGACGCTTTAAGTGTTCAGCATTCGCAATAATTCTTTGTACAGTCCGCACGCACGCTTTAACACCTGTTTTTTCTTTAATTTTAGTGGCTGAGTCGTGCGAATTAGACGCGTGCCTCAAAATAATGCCTTTGTCAGCTGCTGTTATCACAGAAGAGGGTCGACCTTTCATATTTTTTCCATAGGTATGCTCATTAGTTAAGAATGAGGAAATAACTTTACGACTTCGACTTATATTTTTACTCCCTGTACCCATAAAATGGGTAAAAAGGGGGTATTGGATTTGTGCAAAAGTATGTAACAGGCAGAAGGAGACATCTCCGACCCTATAAAGTATATATATTCTTGATCAGTATCAAAAGAGATTTCGATTTGGCCATGTCCGTCTGTCTGTCCGTCTGTCCGTCTGTCTGTCTGTCCGTATGAACGCGTCGATCTCAGCAACTATAAGAGCTAGAGACACCAAATTTGGAATGTAGGTTCCTGTATACCATACGCAGATCAAGTTTGTTTCCAATCTCTGATATCTTACCCCGTTCCCCCGCAAATCGATAAAAACGTTTTACAGCCACAGTTTTAAAGATATAGCTTTGGGATTTGGCATGTACAGTACTTTGGTCACTCTTAATCTACTGTCCAAATTTCAAGTTGATCGGATAATAAACACGGAAGTTATTCAACGAACAAGATTCAGTACTGTAGCGAGGGGGGGTTGGAAGAAGAAGCACAGCCGCGACTTAAAATGCCTTGCGTACGCTGTGGCTGGCGTGTGTGCGGCTTTGTGTATGTATGTGTGCGTGCATGTGTTAGAAGACGAACATATGATTGGAAGTTTTAGACCTGGGTACAGGGAGTTTTGTAGTCGGGTATACTCGACTAGAACATTCTTACTTGTTTGATATTTGAAGGATTGAGAGACCACACTCCATGAAAGCCCTAATTTTTCCCTTTTCTGTCTCATTCAGTGCTTTTGCTTTTCCCATATTTATTTTATTAACTTAAAAATTTGTAAATTTTAATAAACAATAACTTTGATAAGCCACATACGACAATTTATACGCAAAAATTAACACTATGCGTAAATGTGCTAATCGGCTGTCGCAGCAAATATGCATGCTTTCCTGTCTCATTTCAAAGAAATCAACAAAACAAAATAACGGTACACTTCCAGAGCTCAAAACTTTTTCTTAGAATGAGTGAATGAAGAAGAATGAAAGAAAAAAAATTATGAGCTCAATATATATTAAGAGTTTTGAGTTATTTGCAGTTACACTGAAAGGTTCGACAGTGTGCTAATCGGTTGTCGGGCAGTGTATGTATGTGTTAATTTTTTTTAACGATATCTTTCTGTCTAGAAAAACGCTTAAACTTCACGGCAATCATGTGCGTTGTTACCCTCCCCAAGCGCTGAGATACAAGAGAGTTTATTGTCTTCCCAAAACACAAATACGTGTTTTTATTTAAACGCGTTCTTAAAAAACTTAAAATTATTTGGTGTTCTTGGACTCTTGAAAAAATACTACATTTTGGATATTTTCGGTATTTTTGATTTACGAAAAAATACAACATTTTGGGTTTTTGGTATTTTTTAGTATTTTTGATTTCTGAAAAATACTAAATTTTGGGATTTTTTGGTTTTTTTTTTTTGGTATTTTTGATTTCTGAAAAAATACTAAATTTTGGGATTTTTTGGTATTCTTTGGTATTTTCGCATCTGAAAAATACTAAGAAGATACCAAATAAAAATGTTTTAAAAAATTTTAATATTTTTTGAGCCCAACACTTCAAATAATATAAAATTATAATGCAGTATTAATTTAATACAGATTTGAGTTGTATTTTTTGCAAAAAAAAAAAAAAATAAAACTCAAGAAATAAGTTTTATTCAAAATTTTTAATTCTAAGCGAAAAAATATATTTATAAAATAAGTCCTATTTTTAAAGAAAAAATAAATCTGAAAAATAATATTTATTATTGAGTTTTTCTATATAACTTAAAAAAATAAAAATCATTGCAATGGATAGTCCTGGCAACAAGGATGCGCTTGGTTTTGTCCTTTTTCATGTATCAATTCTCTTTCATTATGATATTTTTTTTTTAAATGGGTACATAATTATTATATGTATACGGTCCCTGGTTTTAATTACAGCACAGAAACTGAATTCGTTTTTATTTGCCGTAAATATAACTTGAACTAGGTAGACAGTGGAGATAGAGGCAACAAAAAGAATTACCGCGGGCGGGGTTCTGTCTGAGACTAATTTATTGAACAAACTTATGGTCTATTTATATGAATAACATTGGTACAAAAAATGCTAATTAATTATGTGTGTTAAAGTGCATATTGACGTATTGCTTAATTTAGGTCAGTGTCATAAGCTTTATACCTTATGCGATCATTCGCATTCAGTAAGCAATAAGTGCATGTGCACAGTGAGTAACTTGGTGGTTGTTGTCTTGCTAGCCGAAATATTGCTAAAGTGTAAATTGGACAGTTTATTTCTTTTTATATATTTAGTGTGTTTGTTATGTATTTGGTTGTGTGTATTTTTTATGTATTATGTGGATATTAATGTTACATTAAGTCAAGAATGTTGTGGTTTATTTGGTCATTACGGTAGGGCTTAACAATTTCTATTAGTGGCAGATGTAGTGGGTATGTATGTGGGAAGTGTAAGTTCATTTGGGCCAATAGACAACCTAAAATTTTTTCCATTTTGGAGAGTCATTCAAAAGTTGCATGCTTTTAAAATCTTTCTGGCCGGCGAAAATCCTCGAACTGAACCGTCCATGTGCTGGCCGGGCAGTGGACATTGTATTAAGCTCGGAGTAAACGGGTTATACTTCGTGTCACTAGTTCGCCTACATCCCCAGGTAGTACAGTGTCTAGCGGAGGCGAAGGCACAGTATTCTCTATCGGCTTTGCCAAGATAGGGATACTGCGACCGGTGCTATGGTTCGAGGTACATGGCGGCAGGTATAAAACGCTAGAGGTGATTTCCCGACAGAATAGTCAGCATGGAGGAACCGAAAGAGGCAACTTGGACTGGAATGTTAGTCCAAACGTTGGAGGGAAGCGTGACTGCTACCGCCAGCGGGCACGGGGAGGAGCAATCCTCTCTGCGTGTCACCAGCGTTCACACCTCCACCATGGTTAGAGCAGGCCATGGTAGTGGCAAAGCTACCGCCACAACAACTAACGCTAAGTTGTGGCGTAGCGGTGCCGTAGTCAAAACAGTATAACTACGGAAGCTGAAAAGAAGTAGCAGTACCTCTAGTAGGGTCGGGCGCAAGCGGACAAAGGAGGTCATGAGAGCCAAGGCACAGCACAAAGCGGCTCTCAGAATCACGGCTCGGCTAAGCGGCTGCGGCGATCTTACCCCCGAGGAGAGGAGAAAGCTGGCGTGGGCCGATTTGAAGATTTCCGAGGGTCGCAAACATTTTGCCCAGAAGCCTACTCTACAGGTTTCTAGTGGCAATTACGCGAAGAAGGTCGAGGAGCAATTGGCCAGTAAACGCCAGCGCTCGACTGAGATGACAAAGGCCCGTGAGCAAGCGACGGAGTCAAAACTCTCAGCTGCAGAGACGACCCCACCCTGAAGTGGGTTTCTCAAATAGTCGCCTCAATGGCCGCCCCGTCTAAGGGCGCCAAGTTGGCGGTACTGGACAGAAGAAGTATTCCGTCCGTACCAAAGGCAAAAGAGCTTTTCCTGAAGAAGTCTTAAGAGCAGGCTCTGAAGCTATTTAAATGACAAAATCCTAACGTGCCCACCGTTGATTGGCAGGTCACTCATTTCGCTAATCCCGATATGATCCTGGCAATTAGAAGATGGCGTCGGGCGTGGGTAGCATATACCTGTGTCTCAGGAAACGCCATCCCCACTACAATATCGCCAATACGCTGATGGCTGGGGAGGTGGAGTAAGACCTGGGTCTTGTGACTATGGTGGCAGCTACCCACAGCATAGAAATCGGAGAAGTGGCCGTAGAAGCTACGCGTGAGGACCCCAAGAAGGCGGACAACAAGAATGGCGAAACGACGTTGGTAGTCGAGCCACGGCAAGTGGAGGAATCCAACAGCCATGCAGCTGAAGGCTGCAAGCTGTAGCCCTGTAGCAAGGGCCCGCCGATGTTGCTCTAGTCCAGGAACCTTGGTTAGCAGCGGTCAACAGGGTGTCTGGGCTAGAATCCGCTAACTTCAACACGTTCCACTCGACAACAGTAAATAGGAACAGAACAGCTATCCTAGTAAGGAAAGCCATCTTACCTTATGTCTAATTACAGTACTGATGATCTCACAGTCGTGGTGCTGGAGGGTAACAAAGATGAGCTCACGCTCATAGCGTTCTGTTACATGGCGCAAGACAGGGAGGCAACACCCAAAGAACTCAGGAGAGTGACCGCGGAAGCTGGCCTGCCGAGGCAGCCCCTATTTGTCGGAACGGACGCCAACGCTCATAATACTGTGTGGGGCAGTCCGGACATCATCGACAGAGGTGAGTCTCTCCTTAACTTTATATTACATACATATTTGGGACCCACCTCCTCCAACATTCTAGACCTAACACTTCCAGCCGGGAATAGTAGACTAGTGACGGAATAGAGAGTTCTCGATAAACCTTCCTTTTCGGGTCACAAGTACATCCAATTCAAAGTGCAATTCTATTCTCCCCCTCAAAGTGTATACTGAAACCCCCGAAACACAAACTGGGAGAAGTTTATAACGACGATGGGAAGAAAGATACCCACACCACCCACAATCTCATCAGTGGATGATAAGAGAGGTCCCTGAAAACACTCACACATCACCTCATGACAGCGTACCACACCACACATCGTGCAAACCATCAAAAGGCAATAAAAGGACCAGGCCACCCTGGTAGACTCCAGAGCTAAGAGCACAAAGAAAAGATGTACAGGATCTCTTCAAGCTTGCAAAGCAAGCCAAAGAATCTATCTTGGACAAATCTAAAATACTGCTGCGTAACTGAAAAAAAAATGTTCAGACGGCAAAGAGGAACTCATGGAGAACTTTCTGCTCCAGCATAGAAAAGGTTACAGAAACGGCGAGACTCCGGAAGGTGCTTTCGAAACAGCCAACCATACAGAGTCAGCTAAAAGAAGATAATAGACGATGGGCGGAAAACGGCAGGGAAACGATATGCGCTCGCATTGATCCACATTTCCCTGGGTGTACAGAAGTCGTAGAGCCTGACACACTTCAAACTATCCGAACAATAAACTCGGACCTACTCGCAGACATAATCACATCGAAGAAAATCCAGTGGGCAATAGGCTCGTTCACGAACTACATTCACTATTTGGGACATGTCTGCAACGCGGCTATGTGCCTGTGGCCTGGAGAACTGCACGGGTCGTGTTCCTGCCAAAAAGAGGCAAGGTCTCACACGTGCAGCCGGAAGACTACAAATCCATAAGTCTAAGCTCATTCATGCCAAAAACATTGGAAAAAGTACTGTAGCTCCACATTAATGAGAGCACAAGCTCATCCCTGGAGCCCAACCAATATGCCTACACTAAAGGAAAATCGGTGGAGAAAGCGCTACACCCCCTGAAAGCTAATATAGAAAAAGCCATTCACCACCAAGAATACGCACTGGGAGCATTTCTAGACATCTCCGGTGCATTCAACAACGTATCAACAGAAGCGATAATGTGAGGTTTGAGAGCCACAGCATCCCACTCGGCAATACACTCGTGGATACAGAGCCTGTTGAGCTTCAGTAGAGTGGAAGCCGATACCATAACAAAGGAAGCTCATGGAGGCAAGTCACAAGGCGGAGTCTTGTCTCCTCTGTTATGGAATCTAGTGGTGGACAAGCTACTTACAAAATACTATAGGAAAGCCCTGAAGATAACTGCCTATGCGGATGATATAAGCATTATTATCACGGGAAATTCCCCATCAACCCTCAGCTCCGTCATGGAATATACGTCGCAGGAAATACTAAGATGGGCCCCAGGGCCGGACTTAGCATCAACGCGGAAAAGACGGACCTCATTCTCTTTACTAAGAGATACAAGGTACCACGGCGGAACCCGTCAAAGTTGAACGGAATACCGCTCACGCGAAAAACAAACGTCAAATGTACTTGGGGCCTGTCACCAGGACTGATGCATTGGATCTACATCTTAGTATTGCGACCGATACTACTATATGTCGTCCTGGTTCGGTGGCTAGCCACGAAGAGGACCACATACCTGAAACTGTTGGAAAGTACCCAACGATAGGCACTTGTCTGTATCACGGGGCGCCAATGCACTCGAAATGCTACTGTGGGTCAATCACCTGGACATCCACGCTCACCTGCTCGCACAGAGGACGGCCCAACGTCTATGCGCAACGGGAAATGTGGCACGTCAAAGCTTTGCACACAGTTTGATTGGGAGGGAGATGCGAAGTAGCACGGACTACATGACTGCTCGAGCTATTTCAAAGAAACACAAAGATCAATGGAACCAGAGGACTGATGTACAGGGCTGGTCCAACACGCCATTTAGATATTTACGGACGGTTCAAAAATAAATACAGGAGTAGGTGCGGCCGTTTATTGTGCTGAACCGGAAATAAGGTTGCCCTAAAAGCTGCCAGACTACTGCAGCATATTCCAGGCGGAAGTCTTTTGCAATATGGAAAGCAGCAGAAGTAGCTCTATCCACAACAACTAGGAACGAACGAATAAATATATTCGTAGACAGCCAAGCTGCTATAAGTTCATTGCGGGCGTCTTCCATTGTTGACTTAACATAATATAAGCACTGCTAGAACAGCCACAGTGGCATTGATGGCAACGAAGTGGTGGATTGTCACACAAGTCACAATATCAAAAAAGCACAAGTTATACTTGAAATGTAAAGGAAATCAAACCCTAGGCGCAGGAATTAACAAGTCCGTTGCGAATGCAAAACGAATGGGAGTGACTTTCCTCGACTAGAACAATCTTATTTGTGGGAAAAAGCAAATGTGACACAGCATCTTAATAACCCAGTTTTGTTAAGCGATTAAGTATGTAAGCTGCCAATGAGGACCAAAATATAATGGTCGACGTATGCGTAAACGCATCTAAAGAATATTGATTAATATTTATGGCCATAGATGTTACTTTTCCGCTGTTATTTTGTATGGAATTTTTATTTCCGAAGGAAAATAGGATATTGGGTTTGCGAAATGTCCGTATGAACGCAATTTTTTCCACACCCTTGAAGCTAGAGCAACCAAACTTGGTAGACATGTTGGTGTATATAGTCAATTTATAAAGTGTCAAGATCAATCAACAATTTGGGGAAAACCTGTATCTTTCACATTTTTGAAGCTATAGTCACCCAATTTGGCACAAACACTAAAGTTAAGATTTCTGACAGATCTGCATCAAAATTTTTTGGACCCCCCACCCCCACTCCCACGAAGAAGAAAAACCTATATCTCTCACACCTTTACAGGTAGAGTCACCAAATTTGGCCTACAGACTAATGTTGACCCCCTTGACAAACCTGCATCAAAATTTCTTGGACCCCCATTTCCCTCCAGAGAAGCAAAACCTATATCTCCCACACGTGTACAGGTAGAGTCACCAAATTTGGCATACAGACTAATGTTGACCCCCTGGACAAATCTGCATCAAGAATATTTGGACCCCCCACTTCCACCCCCCAATGGAGCAAAACCTATATCTCCCACACCTGTACAGGTAGTCACAAAATTTGGCATACAGACTACTGTTTTTTTCGCGTTTCTTTCCGAACTCGCAAATAACCAAATTATATAGGACTGGGAACATAGTATTTTGCAGTCGGGTGCGTCCGACTGCTGTAAAGGAGTTTCTTGGCCGGGGTACAAATCTCAGTCTAGCCAAGGCTCTGTTCACAAGAATATTTGTAAATCGCTGGGGCACTGAGAAACGGGGTTCGTAGATAAGCCAAATACCCTTATCACACTGGCTACACTACTCTACACAATCCACACCTAATAACCGGGTCGAAACCTCAGTCGCACTCCGCCTAATAATAGCCGGGCTAGAGCCACGGGCACGCACTGCCTACTAGTGACCGGGCAAAGCCTCGGACACACACTACCTACTAGCAGCCGGGCGAAGCCCCAGTCGCACTACACCTAACTGTGACCGGGCAAAAGCCTCAGTCACGCTACACCCACTAGTGGCTGGGCAAAAGCCTCAGTCACTCACTGCTTACTGGTGGCCGGGCAAAGCCGCAGACACACACTTTTCCACTTGCACTCTGCCGCCGATGCGCACTACTCTACTTGTTGCTATGCGGGGGTGGGGGGTTAAAGTAATTATTAGGCAGATATGTAAGCAAGTTCAATAAGCTTTTATTACTTAAATTATAACTACTCTTTAACAACTTTAATTTTATACTACAAGTAAAGATCGCTTACTTGTCCTCTCGCCTTATTTCGCTGCTTTCTCTATTCTCCTCTTTTACTATTCACACGCGACTTACTGATCGATTCTCACACGCACGTCCGTTCACTTCAAAAGTCCGGCTTACTCTCTCAAGCCCTTCGCGGCTAAGCCGCGCGCTGGCCTCGCTAATCTGAAACGGTTAGCAGCTTTCGTTCTCTGCCTTAGAGCTTTCGCTCTCCTGGTAGACGCGCTCTAGTGGCAGGATCGGGCAACCGATCAACAGTGCTTGCTGCGGCCCAGGCCGTTAGATTCGAATTTGAATTACATACTAACTGCTTAGTTCACATTTGCGCGCTCCGTGCGCCTTTCAATATTATTACTAAAATATAACCTAGCGCTCCTTGCGCGTTGCTAGTACGGGTTGTGCTTAATATTTATATAATAATAATCGAGTAATATTAGTAAACAATAGATATTGTGAGGGGATCCGGGAGGACTCTCCTCACACCTCCCCCTTTCTTTCCAAGCGGTGATGGACACTCGTTGATTGGCCGACGTCACCTTGTAGTCCAGTCCTTCCAAATTTAGCATAAAACGGAACGTGGTGCCCGGTGGCAGGGTAGGCTGTTGCGATGGTGGCTTGCACGTCGGTGCGGGGCGTGCCGTGTCCCGTACGTGGGTGCGGCGTGCTGCCAGCGACCCGCACGCGTTTGACGGCGTCGCCCACTGCCATCTCGGTGCTGCCACTTGCTCAGCGCTGCTGTCTTGTCCAGTCTCTACGTTCCCCAGCAGATCGACTAAATCGATCACGCCGCCGAGGTGCGCTTCCGAGCACGGCGATAGGCACGTGAACACACTAGTTGAGGTCGACCTTCGTCCGTCGTCGCTTGGTCTCTCGCGGCTCCTCGTCACAGATTGAAATCATGTCGGATATCTGTAGGATCAAAATTTGTGTTAATATATTTTCTTGTTCTTCCTTTACCCGGGCAGCGTGTTAGGCGAACGCTGCCCCTATTCCCCCTCCGTCGGCCTCGTGTCGTCGACCTGTTCCTCATCGTCTACGGGCTGGTCCTGGTAATACGGCTTGAGCTGCGCTATGCTGGCCTTTCTCCTCTTCCGCTCACCGTCTCTTGCCAGCAGAACGATGTTGGGCGAGACGAATTTCACGACCCGATATGGTCCGTCATATTTCGCTGCCAGTTTTGCCGCGAAACCGTCTGCGGCCTTAGAAGGTAAATGCTGCCGCACTCATACCATTGATTTGAGGGACGGTCTCCACTCTCGTCGCCGCAAGTTATAATGCCGGCTCTGATCCTGAGCGGCGCGCTGCATGTTGCTGCATGCTATATCGAAGATTTCCTTTAGCTTCTTCGCCTTCTCGTCCGGCTGTTGTGGGGCACTCGCTGATCCTGGCGTTACTTCGTCGTAGAGTGCGGCCGGTAGTCGTGGCTCTCTTCCCTGTATTAGGAACGCCGGAGAGTACCCCGTCGAATCGGCTATACTCGAATTCACGGCCAGGGAGATCTCCGGCAGGAGTTCATCCCAGGAACTCTGCCGATCTTGGATGAACTGTGCGACCATCGTTTTTACCGTGCGATTCGTCCTCTCCGTCGGGTTCTCCTGTGGGCAATACGGCGCCGTGTACTGCAACTCCACTCCAAGCGTCTTCATGAACGATTTGAACGCCCGGCTCGTAAATTGCGCACCGTTGTCGCATACCATTTTACGAGGGACTCCGAATCGGCATAGTATCCTCTCTCTGAAAGCAGTTTGTAGGTGTGCAGTAGTGGCCTTCCTCAGGGGGATGAGTTCCACCCATTTCGAGAACGCGTCATGGAACACTAGGAGCATTGTGTTCCCATATTTAGACCGTGGCAATGGGCCTACAAAGTCTGCACACAGCACGGCCCATGGCTCGGCCACTTGACGGGTGAGCATGCGGCCTGCTGGCTTAAACTGTTCCACTTTGAACTTTTGGCACGATTCGCAACACTTTACATACTTGGCAGCGTCTCTGAACATGCCTGGCCAGTAGTATCGCTGAGCCAGTCTGGAGATCGTCTTCCTCACTCCTTGGTGACCCGCCGTCGGTGCATCGTGGCACTCCTGTAGCACTCGTTTTCTGTCACCGCTTCCGACGCACAGCTTCCAGGGCACGTAATCCTCGTCATCGGCTCGGTATCCCAAGTGGCGGTACAGATTTCCATTTTCGAACACGTAGTCTGGGAACTTTTCAGGATTCTGGCCGATTCGTTCCAGCATACTCGAGATCCAACGGCAGGCGGATTTCTCCTCCACTGCCTGCTGAAACGTCTCCAGAGGTTGCCTTGACAGTGCGTCGGCCACCACGTTGAGTTTTCCTCTCCTGTAGTGTACGTCGAATTGAAACTGCTGCAACTCCAGAGCCCAGCGTGCGATCCTGCTTGATGGACTCTCAATGGAGTTCAGCCACTTGAGCGCCATATGATCCGTTATGACGTCAAATTTGTAGCCCTCCAAATAGCATCTCAGCTTCCGTATCGACCACACTATGGCCAAACACTCCTTTTCCGTTGCCGAGTAGTTAATCTCGGCCTTCAGCAATTTCCGACTGGCGTAGGCGATGACCCTCTCCTGGCCCTCGATGCTCTGTGTTAAAATAGCGCCAAGCCCGTAATCGCTGGCATCTGTCTGGAGAACGAACTTCGCGGAAAAGTCAGGACATGCGAGGACAGGGGCCGTCGTTAGACTCTCCTTCAGTCGGCTCAGGGCCTCCTCCTGTTCCGCATCCCACGACCATTTCCTCCCTTTCTTCAGCAACGCTGTCATTGGCTGCACTACTGCAGCGAAGTTTGGCACAAAGCGACGATACCAAGATGCCATCCCGAGGCACTGGCGCAGCTCCTTCAAACTCGTTGGGGGCCTCAGCCTCCTTATCGCCTCCACTTTCTCGGGGTCTGTTCTTATACCCTCGTCGCTCACCACGTGTCCCAGGTACACCAGCTCCTTTTTAAAGAACGAACACTTCTTTATATTCAGCCTCAAGTTGGCCGCTCTCAGTCTCCGGAATACTTCCTGGAGATTAGCCATATGCTGCTGTTTCGTCGCGCCGATGACAATTATGTCATCAAGGTACGCAAACGCATGCGGCTCCATCTCCGGCCCGATGACTGTATCCAGGGCCCTCTGGAACGTAGCGCACGCCGAGTGTAGGCCGAATGGCATCACTCTCCACTGATACAGGCCTCGACGGGGCACCGTAAACGCCGTAAACTGCTTGCTCTCCTCGGCCATCCGGATCTGCCAATACCCTTGTTTTAGATCCAGCGTCGATATGAAGCGTGCGTGCCTCAGTCGCTCCAGAATGTGATTGATTCTGGGGACTGGGTATGCATCGGGTACAGAGTGTGCATTCAATTGTCTGTAATCGATGCACATGCGCCATTCGCCCGTCTTCTTCTTCACCAGCACAATAGGTGCGCTGTGAGGACTGCGAGACGGCTCGATTACACCAGTCTGGAGGAGTTCCTCGACTTGGTCGTCAATCACCTTCTGCATGGCCGGATTTTTGGGGAAATAGCGCTGCTTTAGGGGCTTATCATCCTTCATGATGATCCGGTGTTCCGCTATGTGGGACACACCTTTGAGCCCGTCAAACAACGCCAATTCCTCCTCCAAAAATGCCTGCACGTCCGGTTCTAGTTCTGCCGATCCTGATTCCAATTTCGCTTCTGCCTTTATCCCGGTGGGTACCGTAGCTGGTGACGCCGTCGGGGTACTCGGACGGGAGTAACTCCTCGCCGCCGCCTCCGACTTCACCATAGCTACCACACCGCTCGCCTCTCGAGCCTGTCGATCCAAATTCGATGCACTCCGCTCGTCCATGTCACCAGGCCTCGCGTTCTCCACACGCGGGCGCTCACTGCTTTTCTGACCTAACCTCGCCTCTCCGCTCTTAGGCTTGGCGCGCCGTCCGGCCCGTCTCCTGCCCTTTGCTGGCGCTCTGCTTTCGGGATCCGTTCCTGCGTTCGCTCCCTGTCCACCGTTATGGTCCGCTTGCCCGGCAAACGTTTCCTTCTTCCGTCGCGGGACACCACCCGTTGGCTCCTCTGCAGCTACGGGCCTAGCGTTGTCCTCAACTCGTGCCCTCTCTCTGGTCAACTCCAGCTCCGCGCAACCGCACCGTAACGTCGTGCCGATTGCGCACAAAAAGTCCATCCCCAGGATTAGCTCATCCAGCATGGACGTCATTATCAGCAACGTCATCTCTACCTCTCGTCCCGCCAGACCAACTCTCACTTTCAGCACCTGCTGAACCTCGCGGGTCGTTCCGTCGGCCAGAACTATCCGCGTCTGCGCCGCCTTCAACTCCCCATACTCGCCCATTCCCTTAGCACACTTTTCGCTAACAAAACTCCTGGTAGCGCCCGTATCGACTGTGGCCGACACCTTCTTGGCCCCCACCTTTACTACGGCCACTATCCGGCCGTCCTCGAGGCCCAACGGTCCATCTAGTTCCGGGTTGTACGGTCGCCGGCGCCTACCGGATCCCGGTCCTGGTGGCTCCTCAGCGAGTTTCCCTGGTTGAGTCCCTGGCAACAATTTCTCGTGTCGATGCCCTTCGCACCACACATCCGGCAAAAATCTACTCGCGGATTGGGACAAGTACGCGCAAAATGCCCTTCGCCTGCACACCTGTAACAGACTCGCTGACTATCGAATGTCGCAGCCTGCTGCTGCCCGATCATCCGGTGGGTTGCCTCCTCGCGCTGTTCTGAGGCCGGATTGGGGATTGCTCCTCCACCCAGTGCCGTCGAAGTCGGTTGCGGGACTGTACGAAACGGATTGTATGACGCGCCGGGGCCGCCGCTCGATTTACTGTGTTCGATTGGCGACCTAGCGGTACCAGTCCGCTCGGACTGGGTGCTACGCGTATACTCTAAGTTCTGTCTGCACACCCTCTCATACTCGACCGCCATCTGGGTGAGTTGTGTTAGGTTGGAGAAGTCGTTCGGCCGGATATACAGCCGATATTCCGGCGCGACGTTCTCGTACACCCGGTGCAGCTCTCTGGCGGCATTATACCCAGCATGATGCATGAGTACCCGCAAATCGATTAGGAAGTTTTTGAAATTTTCTCCCCTTTGCTGCAACCGGCCCCTAATCTGATCCTCCAGGTTCTCAAAATACCTAGGTGGCAAGAAAAACTCTAAGAAGTCCGACTTGAACGTTGCCCACGCTACATCTCGAAGGCGGCTGATCACGAACCAGCGTGCGGCGTTATCTGTTAACACTTCGTCCATGGCGCGAGGCAACCTATCTAGGTCTATGCCATAAGATATCGCGCGCTCCTCAAGTGCCTCCACAAACGCTAGAGGGTCACCTTGCCCGTCAAAACGCAGACCCCATTTCCTAACTTGGTCTGGCACTACGATCCGCTCCCTCGGGTCCCATTGTAACCGCGGCGCTGGGGTCTCGGCAACGACGATAGGACGAGTACTCGACGGACTCCCCTCTACGCCGCTGCACCTGCCTCCGGTTCCTAATTCCCCGGGTCCGCTAATCACTCCTGTTCTACAAGCCTGCATCTCGGACACGAAACGCGGCTGACCGACTAGGCCACTCTAATCCCCTTCCGATTTGTAGCGCCCACTCGAACCCAAATCACCGACGGCTAGAGCATCTAGCACTTTGGCAAACTGTGCCTCTAACTCGGCAAGGCGTGCCCAAGTTTCGGCACTATGTTCTTCATCCCTTATAAAAGTTGCCAACCGTCGGCGCAGCTCGTCTACCTTGCCTTCTTTATCCAACCCAAATTCTGTGGCGATCCCCTCTAGCTCCTCTTTACGGCGATGATACACCCATCGCACTCCAACGCCAGGGTTCTTGCACTTAAGCGAATCCATTTAAATCGCAAAGTCTAGTCACCCCTTATCTTCCTACGGCCTAGTAGTCAGCCACACAAAAAAAAACTCTGTCGCCTGAATACCCCTACTCACTCGTTTGGCGCGTGTCTTTTCGTCTCTCTATGCTGATCCCGTTACTTTTTAACTGTCGCTTTCGTCGGCAGCGCTGTCGCGACAGGTACAGTCTCGCTCACTGTCTCTGTAATTTTGGCGCAGCGAAATTGTCCGCCTGTACTAACACTGCCTGCGCGCCGTTATTTTTCGGCCCGTTATCCCTTGCGCGCTGTTGTTGTTCGTTTTCGTTGCGCGCTAGATGTCTGCACAACGAAAACCAAATGGCCCTGCGCAACAAAAACAACTACGCGCGCGCCGTTACTCAGGCGCCGTTGCCTACTAGTGTGTTGTTGTTGTGCGTTTTGCTTATTCGTTTTGGCTGTGCGTTTTGTCTATGCACAACGAAAACGAATTGCACTGCGCGATAAAACCAAACTACACTGCGCAACAAAATTTCCGACCCAACGACTATCACGTTGTCCGAACGATTCTTAAGTGGATTTCTATGCTTTGTGGCACTTTGGTGGGGCTTTATGTCACCAATATGCCACGCCCCGCTACGCCCCCAGTGTCCCTGCTCGGGCGCCACTTTTAAAGGAGTTTCTTGGCCGGGGTACAAATCTCAGTCTAGCCAAGGTTCTGTTCACAAGAATATTTGTAAATCGCTGGGGCACTGAGAAACGGGGTTCGTAGATAAGCCAAATACCCTTATCACACTGGCTACACTACTCTACACAATCCACACCTAATAACCGGGTCGAAACCTCAGTCGCACTCCGCCTAATAATAGCCGGGCTAGAGCCACGGGCACGCACTGCCTACTAGTGACCGGGCAAAGCCTCGGACACACACTACCTACTAGCAGCCGGGCGAAGCCCCAGTCGCACTACACCTAACTGTGACCGGGCAAAAGCCTCAGTCACGCTACACCCACTAGTGGCTGGGCAAAAGCCTCAGTCACTCACTGCTTACTGGTGGCCGGGCAAAGCCGCAGACACACACTTTTCCACTTGCACTCTGCCGCCGATGCGCACTACTCTACTTGTTGCTATGCGGGGGTGGGGGGTTAAAGTAATTATTAGGCAGATATGTAAGCAAGTTCAATAAGCTTTTATTACTTAAATTATAACTACTCTTTAACAACTTTAATTTTATACTACAAGTAAAGATCGCTTACTTGTCCTCTCGCCATATTTCGCTGCTTTCTCTATTCTCCTCTTTTACTATTCACACGCGACTTACTGATCGATTCTCACACGCACGTCCGTTCACTTCAAAAGTCCGGCTTACTCTCTCGAGCCCTTCGCGGCTAAGCCGCGCGCTGGCCTCGCTAATCTGAAACGGTTAGCAGCTTTCGTTCTCTGCCTTAGAGCTTTCGCTCTCCTGGTAGACGCGCTCTAGTGGCAGGATCGGGCAACCGATCAACAGTGCTTGCTGCGGCTCAGGCCGTTAGATTCGAATTTGAATTACATACTAACTGCTTAGTTCACATTTGCGCGCTCCGTGCGCCTTTCAATATTATTACTAAAATATAACCTAGCGCTCCTTGCGCGTTGCTAGTACGGGTTGTGCTTAATATTTATATAATAATAATCGAGTAATATTAGTAAACAATAGATATTGTGAGGGGATCCGGGAGGACTCTCCTCACACTGCAACGTTCTTACTTGTTGAACATGGAAAATGTTCATGTATGTTTGGATCCGGTATTTGATAAAAGGGGACGGCACATTCGTAGTGACATTTATCAATAGCAGAAATCCTTGAACTGAGCCCTCCACGAGGGTGCTGGCTGGGCAATAGACACTCTATTTGACTCGGCGACCCGTAGTGTCTAGCAGACCTCGACGGCCTCGGCACGCCGGGGGTACTGAAATCATAGCCATGGTTTAGAGGTGCCTGGCGGTAGGTCAAAAACGCTATGGGGTGGTGTCCCTGGCAAAAACCACCAACTTTGCAGAATGGATGACAACATAAATGCAACTGGGGCTTGGATGTCAGTCCAAGCGTCGGTGGGATGTGTGGTCGCTACCACCGGCGGGCACGGCGGGGAGTAATCCTCGCTGCTTGTCGCCAGTGGTCACAACTTCACTGAGAGACTGTGGAAGATACAGCTTTTCCCCAAATTGGTGATTGATCTTGACACTTTATAAATTGACTATATACACCAACATGTGTACCAAGTTTGGTTATTCTAGCTTCAAGGGCGTGGAAAAAACTGCGTTCATACGGACAGACGAACATTTCGCCCAATATACTATTTTCCCTTCGGGAACATAGTATAAAACCAGGTCACTTTTGCGATCAGGTGCCGCAGTCAATGCAGACACGGACCTAGATAGCGAAGTGTCACTCAAAACCGAAGAACGCCTCCTAACGCAAGGAAGGGCCCAAGACGAAGTCAAAGGATGGGCTGAAGGCGAAGGTACAGTACAAAGCTGCGTTGAGGATTCAAGGCAGACTGACGGGCAAAAAATATCTCACTTCCGATGACAAGGAGTCCCTTGCCTGGGCAGAAAGCAGGGTCAAAGAGTATCGAGAGCATTTTGCATCAAGATCCCAGCACGTAACCAAGGATGACCAATTCGCCAATCGTGTGGAGAAGCTTGCCGCCAAAAAGCGGCAGCGCTCCACCGAAAGTGCAAAGTCCGGTACCCCGCAGGTAAACGGCAAATGCATTAGGTGAATGTGAGGCATTCGAAAACAAACACCGCAAAGGCGAGTGACGTGGCCAAACGACACTTGAATGGGGTCAAAATCCTTAAATGCAACGTCGAACCGACGCTAAACTGGGTGAGGTGAGCTGCTGCGGCACTGCAGGACCTGTGGACGGGGCCAATCTGGAGGCACCGAAGGCAAAGATACTCTTTTCCAGAGTTTCCCCCCCGATATTTCGTTGAGACTGCTCAGGACACAGAACCCCGACGTGCCAACAGCTGACTGGAAGGTGTTGCATGTTGACGAGCTGCTGCCCCAGAGCAGTGGCGGGAAGCATTACATCATCCAAATCAGAAAGAAGGCAGAGGACGTTTTGTATCCAACATGTGGGAAAATGGCGTGCGGTACCTGCGTCTAAAGAAACGCCACCCCGAAGACAACAACAAGAACACGCAAGAGTCAGGGGAGGTGGAAAAGGATCTCGGCCTAGAAGCTGTAACCGACGCCACCCTGGCTCCAAACTTAGCGGACGCAGCAGGCGCCGGTGGAACGACCATGGAAGTCGACCCCGTGGAGGAATCAGCAAATAACAATGCAGTTGAAGGTCCTTCAGCTGAACCTTCAGAAAAGTAAGCTCGCTTCAACGAAGCTCCTTTTCGCACTAGAGGAAGGAGTCGTCGACGTGACCTTATTGCAGGAGCCCTGGATATTGTCGTGAAACAGGGTATCCGGTATAAGGTCAAACAAATACGCAACATTTATCACGCCAACAGTAAGTGGAAAGAGAACTGCCATTCTAACTAGAAAGGGCATCCATAGATACTTTTTATCTCATTACAGTACTGATGATCTAACGGTCGTGGCGCTGGAGGACGACGGTGGCAGTAAAACACTGATAGCGTCCTGCTATTTGGCACACGACCGAGGAGCTACACAAGCTTGTGATAGCGACCGGAAAGCGTCACCCACTTGTCATAGGGGCCGATGTCTACGCACACCACACAGTGTGGGGCAGCTCGGACATCAATGATAGAGGTGAGTTCCTATTAAAGTTTATATTACTAACTAACCTAAGTGTGGCTAATACTGGCGAAGAACCCACGTATGTGGGACCAACCTCTTCAAAAATTTTAGACCTTACAATATACACTGATAAAAATACTAGAGTCACAGACTGGAGAGTACTTCAGCAACCCTCCTTCTCTGACCACAAATATAATACAGAAAAATCTTTTTTTACACGGTAGGTACGTTCCTAAGAAAACCGTGTAAATCAAAACAGTGTAAAAAAAAAACACGATTCATATGTAAATCAGATCCTCAATCACAGATCCTCAATCTGTTCCACAACCTATAAAAATCGTGTAAAATGAAAAAAAATTCAAAAAAAAATTTAAAACACCGTGCAAAAAAGTGATATTAAACTTCATTAAGTAATAAAATTATATATTTCGTCATTAACAAACTGATATATTAAATGAAAAGGGGTTTTCCCTTTTTTTTTTTTGGTTTAAAATAAAGTTGGCAGGGATGTCTAGAGGGTATTTTCCTTAAAGTAAACAAACCGTTAAGTAGTCTTGCCAATTGGATGATATCTAACACTGCAGAAAATCATAAAAAAAATTAATAAATAATTTTGGAATTCGTGTTAAATCAAAAATTACGCGTAAAAAAATTTTAAATTTCTTCTTGACAAACCGTGTTATTTCAAAATCGTGTAAAAAAAGACCTTGTAAAAGAAGATATTACTGTAGTTTTAATATAGAATTTAATTACCGAATGCCAGAGAAGGCACTCGGTAAACCAAAGGAAATTACGAGTGAGGCCGAAATAGAAAAAGCCATAGAGGTTCTAACGAGCCAACTATTCGGAGCTTACCACTTCTCTTGCAGGCCCACACGGACTAAGCGCAAGGGTAAACCACCATGGTGGAATCCCGAGCTTGCAGTGCTTAGATGTGAAGTCAGTGAATTCTCCAAGTTAGCTTATGCAGCTGACCACGAAGTCATATGGATGGAATACAAACATAGACTTAAAGATTTTAAAAAGGTAGTACGAAGAGCAAGGAGGCAATCTTGGAAGAACTTCTGCTCTACGATCGAGAACACCTCCCAAACATCCCGACTCAAGAAGCTACTATCCAGTCAACCAACAACGCAAGGGGCTCTGCGCAGAGCTCCAGATAACTACGCAAATACAGTGTCCATTGCCCGGCCAGCAACCTAGGGTGGGTTCAGTTCGAGGACTTCTACTAGCATTTCCCTATTGATAAATGGCATTACGAATGTGCCGTCCCCCTTTATCAAATACCGGATCCAAACATACACGAACATTTTCCATGTTCAAAAATAACACCACCGTAGCTGTACCTACGGGTTAAAGCTCGTAGAGTTTTGGTCCAGCGGCTCTCCTATTTATATAATAAAGACCTTTAAGAGAGGCGAAGTTTTTGATCGGCAGCAAAAATTCCTTACAGCGGACAAAGTAACATCTATGGCCATAAAGTTGATCCAATACTTTTCAGATTCGTTTACGGGCGAATCGTGGGCGCATACTTCGACCATTATATTTTGGTCCTCATTGGCAACTTACATACTAAATCGCTTAATAAAACTATTAAGATGCTGTGCCGCATTTGCTTTTCCCACAAGTAAGAATGCTCTAGTTTAGCAAATTCATTCGCAACGGACTGTGTTTTTTTCCTGCGCCTAGGATTTGTTTTCCTCGGTATTTCAAGTATAACTTGTGCTTTTTTGATCTTGTGACTTGTGTGTTATATCGATGGTGTTAAACACATAGTTGGACTTTAAAAATTAATCACTATAGCAACGTCTATCAATTTTTTCAAATACAACAAAAACAGCAGCACAAGCAGACTGGTGGTTGATTTATGCGTCGTGCTGATACTTTGTTTTTGTGTTTTTAGTCCCAACGCTCGCTTGTATCATTGGTGTTGGTTGCGGTTCATTCCCTTATTTTGATTCCGTTGTGCTAAAATCGGCCGACGCGCATGCTGTTTAATATTTGGTTATTGTTGTTGTTGTATGTAAGTACAAATCAACGTCAACAGATTAACCCTATTTATTTTTTTCAATTTAATTTTTTTTTTTAATTTATAATGGTTGTCTGCTATAATAAAAATTGTCAGATTGGAGTAAACGTTTAAATGGGTTTTGTGTACTGCTGGCCTTAACGGCCGAATTGTAGACTAGATTAAGTGTAAGTCTGGTATAAAGTGGACATTCAAATCCTGTGGGAGGTGGATATTGTGGGATTTATGCGGCACACTAAGAAAGGCTTTGGAGATGTTTTCGCGCGGCTTAAAAACACTATTCGAAGGTTTCTAAAATTTGCAGAAAGATTTTAGGTTAGGTTAGGTAGAACCGGTTGACCACCACATGGTGGTCCTACCTAGACCGAGCAGGTCCTTCGTGTCGCCGGATACTGAAGGTCGTTAGGAGGATTGTTGATCCTGTATAATTCGTGTGCGCTTGAAAAATGCAAACAGCGCATTGGGAGTGTGTCTGGCCGCTAATTCTAGTGATGCGAGTCAGTATATTTTGGATTATCGATGCCTTTGTGTTGCGAGTGCTGGACAGCTGCACATCAGGTGTTCGAACGTAGAAGAAATCTTTCCTTGGAAGATATAGCAGGAAGTTAGTGAGATTTTGGTTTCGCTTCTTGCACATAATTTTGGTAATTCTGCAGCTGGTGGTGTTCCGCCACCTTTCACCAGCTTTAGCCGAAGCGGATTCATCCAGTTCGCTGTATAGCGACTGCAATGAGATTTGTATACTTCCTTCGTTCTCAAGAGGTAGCCCGACTCCTTCTTTTGCCAGGCAATCCGCCAAGCAAAGAGGCAATCTTGGAAAAACTTCTGCTCTATGATCGAGAACACCTCGCAAAACATCCCGACTCAAGAAGCTACTATCCAGTCAACCAACCACGTAGAGCCCTTTGTGGAAGAACAATAGAGATTGGACTGAGAGCAGCAAGGAAACACTGAATGCGCTCATGGAGGCACACTATCCTGGCTGCAAAGCCAACGATTAAGATATACGCAAGAGTTATAGTAACCGTAAGGAAGATCGACTTGGCGATCAATTCGTTTGCTGGCTACAAATCGCCTGGACTAGATGGTATATTTCCAGCCATGCTACAGATGACGAAATCCCATACCATACCATGGCTTGAAGAAATATTCAATGGGTTTCTGAACTTAAACTACATGCCCGAACATTGGAGAACCTTGGAGAACAGTATTCTTGCCGAAATCAGGCAAAAGCAACCATCTCTATCCGAAGGATTATAGATTTGCAAAACATTCGAGAAGTTAATCGAACTGAGCTTAAGGTTAGCTACTAACCAAATCCAGCTCTCGAAACATCAACACGCCTGCAGAAAAGGGAAATCGGTAAAGTCTGCGATACATTCCATAGTAGCCACCATAGAGAAAGCGCTGTACCATAAGGAATATGCACTGGGAGCGTTCCTGAACATCTCAGGCGCACTTAACAATGTGTTCAAGCACGCAATTCTCGAAGGTCTGTGCGCAACGAACCCCACAACGAACCCCATAACGAACCCCACAACGGCAATCGACCTTTGGATAGACAACCTTCTGAGTTGCAGACGCGTCCAGACTGAGTGGGGCCCAACAACAGCAATCAAAGAGGCGCAGAGAGGCACTCCGCAAGGAGGTGAACCCTTCTCTGGAATCTGGTAGTAAATCAGCTTCTAACGTCATTTGAAGGTAGGGCACCCAAGATCACCGTCTATGCAGACGACATAGCCGTAATCATCGTAGGGAAATGCCCATCCACGCTAATTCCTGTCATATACACTGAGGGAGATACTTAATTGGGCCACTGGAGTCAGACTAAGTATCAATGCGGAAAAAACGGGCCCTATCCTCTTCACGAAGAGGTACAAGGTACCAGCATGGACCCCACCCCGGATCGAAGAAGACTCGTAACGAAGATGCGGGTCAAGTATCTGGGGGTAGTTCTGGACAGCAAACTGAGTTGAAAGGCCAATGTAATGTAATAAATGAATGGGTCAAGAAGGCCACCAATGCACTATATGCATCCAAGAAGATGGTAGGCTGCACATGGGGCCTCTCGCGCTCTCTAATGCATTGGATCTTCATATCAGTGGTGCGTCCGATTCTACTCTATGTCATCATTGTGTGAGGGCCGGCAACTGAAAGATCACTTACTTAAGGCTGATAGAGAGGACCCAGAGACAGGCACTACTATGCATTACTGGGGCCCTGAGATCAACTCCAACAAACGCCCTCTAGAAAATCCTAGGTGTGGATGCCCTGGACATACACGCGAGAAAAAAGCGCACAACGCCTTGTGGCAACAGGAAATATGGCTCTTCAGAGCCGTGGACACTGCGAGATCGGCAGTCAACGATTAAGTAGCACGGACTACATGACCCCTGTGACGAATCTCAACCATAAAACAGAATCGGCTCGGAACCGAAGCAGTGGACGATCAACATGTACACAGACGGCTCTAAGATGAAAAAAGGGGTTGATGCAGCAGTTTATTGTGAGGAGTTCAACATAGAGCGACCATACAAGCTACCGGACTACTGCAGCATCTTCCAGGCGGAGGTCTTCGCCAACCGAAAGGCAGAGCTCAACACGCAGCACACACATGTCAACATATTTGTTGAAAGTCAGGCGGCCATAAAATCCTTATTCTCGGACGCCATCAAATCCAAAAATGTTGTGGTAAGCAGGGAGGCAGTAGATGTCTAAGCATTTCCAAGAGAGTGGGCATCTACTGGGTTCCCAGCCACCGAGGCATTAGAAAAAACGAAAAAGCAGACGAGTTAGCTAAGAATGGCGCGGAACTAATGACTCGTAGCGTCGAAAATCTACCAATCTCCCTGCAAGCGATATATACAGAACTTTGAGAACAAGCTTAACGGACAGTCCGCCGCAGATGGAGAGCTGCGACGACACGCGGACCGGCTAAAAAATAATGTGGACCGCGCGAAACGCCAATCAATCCCGCTACATCCTATCGCTCCCACGAAATAACTGCAGGTCGCTGCTAGCTGCGAAGAAGCTTGGCATCACAAACGACGACAACTACCGGGGGTACCCAAAACTCTGGAACACCTCCTCTATACCTGTCCAGCGCTTATGAGAAACAGACTCAACCATCTGGGTTCCCACACCTTCACTTCCTTGGAGAGAGTATCGAGGACACCGTTGAACCAACTCTTAAAATTCGCGAAAGTTATCTTCAATGAATCTTAAACATCGCAAGGGTCAAATATGTGGTAACACTAAGGACCAGATGGTCTATGTGACACCACCCGTGAGGGAGACACGCCGTCCTAACCTAACCTTACCTATGGGGAAATGCAGCTTGCAATTGTGTTTCGTTCCATGTGTGTTGCATTCTATCAGTTCGAAAAATAAGAATAATCCATGACAATATGACTATTTTTCGAACTGATGGAATGTTTCTGGATGAGCCTTGTCGAAACACAATTAATAAGGGAACTTTGGACAAAAGGAATGGGCTTTCTGGTTTTAGCAGTGTTGCAAACATTTTTACTCCCTGTACCCATAAAAGGGGTAAAAAGGGGATATTGGATTTGTGCAAATGTCCCTCAGTCTATCTGTCTGTCCGTATGAACGCGTTGATCTCAGCAACTATAAGAGCTAGAGACACCAAATTTGGAAAGTAGGTTCCTGTATACCATACGCAAATCAAGTTTGTTTACGATCTCAGATATTTCCCCCCGTTCCCATACAATTCGATCAAAACGGTTTACAGCCACACTTTTAAAGATATAGCTTTGGAATGGCATGTACGATACTTTATTCAACCTTAATCAACTGTGCAAATTTCAAGTCGATTAGATAATAAATACGAAATTTATTCAACAAACATGAATCAGTGCTGAAGCGAGGGGGGAAAGAAGCAGTACAGCCAGTACAGTGCGTTTTTGTGTATGTGTAAGTGTACGAAGATGCGATCGTAAATTTTCGACTATAGCATTTTTATTTGTTCAGTATAAGTTTTTGTTGTCAAAACGCACACTTCTGATAATCTGTAACGTTGCTACGTCAAGTGAACACCCTAATTGATTTTGTTCGAAAAGATTATAAGTCGAAACGGAAATAATTTAAAATAAATGATAACACTAGTTTACTAAATCAATACATTTTTTTGTAAAGTAAATCTTAGTGTAATTTTCTTAAGGACTTTCGAAGTTGCTTCAACATTTTTCAATATATTTCCATTTTTACCTAACCGATTTGGCCAAGCAATCTCTCAAATTAAGCTCTACAACTTTCTTTCATACACTATGTAGACCGGTTCAGTAGATCAGATGCTAGCGATTTTAAAAGGTTCGAAAATAAGTTTTTTTTTGTGATTATTTGAGTTCGAAAGCTCACAAATATATTCAAGAATGTTGAAGCATCTATGAAAATTCGAAAACAAATTAGTATTTCGAAAACGTTTCCATGAACAAAAGTTTAAGTGCATTCTCGTGTTCAATGTGCCAATGTTCTTAATAGCCTGTTTCCACATCATATTTCCACTATTTTCGTCATCTTTTTGTTTTTGGAAAAATTACACATTTTTCCTGTAAACTAGTGTAAGTGGAATTCGAATCACCTTTTCGATCTTTGCACTCCCTGTACCCATAAAATGTGTAAAAAGGGGGAACTAAATCTGTGCAAATGTATACATATCTATATATATAAAAGAGTTCGTGCTGACTGATTGGCAATCATCGCACAGCCCAAACCATAAGAGCTAGGATGCTGAAATTTTCACTGAAGCTTCCATCTATGATGAAAGTGCACACTATGACGGGATTTTGGAAAATTCCACCCACAAGCGTGGAAAATCGCGGAAAACTGTTGTATGAAACTTTTTTGTTTACCATCCAATCGTCTTCAAACTCATTTTCAAAGTACTACACAAAAATTCATTTGACACATATTTCACCGATTTTGGAAAATCCACCCCCATGGGCGGAAAATGGGGGTCTCAAGGTTGTATGGGCGAAAGTCAAATTTTAGTCCGATCACCTTCAGATTCATTTTCAAAGGTCTTCACGTAAAATATTTCGACACGTGTATCAGCGATTTTGGGAAACTCGACCACATGGTCGGAAAATCGGTGGAAAACTCTGGCATTCGAAATTTTTAATTTTCATGCGATTGGCTTCAAACTTATTTTCAAGGTTCTATGGGAAAAAATAATAGGCGAAATGGTCAAAGATTTTGGAAAGTCTACCACCAAAGTCGGAAAATTCGTGGAAAACTGTTGTATGAAACTTTTTTGATTATCGTCCGATTGACTTCAAACTCATTTTCAAAGTTCTACATTAAATAATTTGACACGTGTATCAGCGATTTTTGGAAATTCGACCACATGGTCGGAAAATCGGTGGAAAACTCTGGCATTCGACATTTTTAGTTTTCATGCGATTCGCTTCAAACTCATTTTCAAGGTTCTATGGGAATAAGTAGTTGACGCGGTGTTCAAAGATTTTGGAAAATTTACCTCCAAGGTCGGAAAATTCGTGGAGTACTGTTGTATGAAACTTTTTTGATTATCGTCTGATTGACTTCAAACTCATTTTGAAAGCTCCTTACATAAAATAATTCGACACGTGTATCACCGATTATTGGAAATTTAGCCCTATGCTCGGAAAATTTGTGGAAAACTCTGGCATTCGACATTTTTAATTTTCATGTGATTGGCTTCAAACTCTTTTCATGGTTCTACCCAAACACATAATAGGCGCGGTGTCCAAAGATTCTGGAAAATCTATCCCTAAGGTCAGAAAATACGTGGAAAACTGTTGTATGAAATTTTTTTGATTATCGTCCAATTGACTTCAAACTCATTTTCAAACTTCTGTTTATCATTCAATCATTTTGAAACTAATTTTCAAAGCACCTCACATTAAATAATTCGTCACATGTGCTATCGGTTTTGAAAAATACATGTGGCTTTATACTAATTTCCAAATATAAATACAAAAACTTCGGTACTTTGCGGGCAATACAACGGGCGGAAAACAGTTGGAAAGATTTAATTTGGATTCTTAGTATTATTGTTGAAATTGGCTCAAAATGCCAAATGATTTTAGAAAATCTACTCCGTGTCGCCACGGGCGGGAAATGGAAGTCAAGGACAAATGAGTGTGACATTTTTTTGTTTTTTTTCCAAAGACATTTCCATAACCTTGCGCAAAAACATTAGTCACGTGGCTTGACTACTTAGTTGTATTTCTTACGGTTGACGAAAGTAGTCAAATTTAAGCAGGGACCGTAACGGTTATAAGTAGACCTCGGATTTTGCATATTTGCATATTCTTGAAGGATTAAGATATTTAAATTCTGATGATACCAAAATTCGTTTCATTGAAAATAGAGGTGAAAACGATATGCATATTTTTTTTTTTTTTGCATATTTGCATATTTTGCATATGCATGAAATATGCAAAAAATATGCAAAATATGCAAAATATATGCAAAATATGCAAAATATATGCAAAATATGCAAAATATATGCAAAATATGCAAACACTTTTCTATTTTAAACAAATCAAGAAATAATATAAAAACGATTCAGGGGGTCGTGTACATATTAAAATTTTATTTTATACGATTAAAATTATTTAATATAATTATTATTACAATATATTACCATAATTTTCTCTAAATTATTTATTAAGAGACTTTGACGTTTTTCCCAAAAACCATTTTGTAGGAAAAGCTTCTTTCAACATCACAAGAAGTAATTGAAGCAAATTTGTATTTTGTTATATTTTCGTTTGAAACAGACTTAAGTCCAGACAAATTTTCGGCATTGAGACTTAAAATATTATTAATTTTTGAAATTATATTAAAGTCAGGATTTCTTTTAAAAATGCCTTCAAATTTTGCCTTCAACTCCATTCCAAAAGCACTACTTGTGTTTTGAACAATATTTTCAGCTTCCTTAAATAACTCCATTGACTTTGCCAATGGGAGACTCTTTGCTTCCAAGGAAGTTATTATTTCGGCAACTCTCCCGAAATTCGATTTTATATATATAAACTCGCGATGCAGTTGGGGACTTTTTATAAACTCTTTTGCCTGCTTTATACATTCAGCATCTTCTGGATTCAATGTTTCAAGAACCTCAAATGGAAATTCAGAATTTTATTCTCTAGCAAACTAAAGTAATTGCATAATATCATTTCCAACAAGTAAGAATGCTCTAGTCGAGTATACCCGACTACGAAACTCCCTGTACCCAGTTCTAAAACTTCCAATCATATGTTCGTCACTTACACATGCACGCACACATACACAAAGCATACACACACACACGCGAGCCACAGCGTACGCAAGGCATTTTAAGTCGTGGCTGTGCTTCTTCTTCCCCCCCTCGCTCCAGTACTGAATCTTGTTCGTTGAATAACTTCCGTGTTTATTATCCGATCGACTTGAAATTTGGACAGTAGATTAAGAGTGACCGAGGTAGTGTACATGCCAAATCCCAAAGCTCTATCTTTAAAACTGTGGCTGTAAAACGTTTTGATCGATTTGCGGGGGAACGGGGTAAGATATCTGAGATCAGAAACAAACTTGACTTGCTCCCGCTATACACGAACCTACATTCCAAATTTGGTGTCTCTAGCTCTTATAGTTGCTGAGATCCTTGCGTTCATACATACGGACAGACAGACGGACAGACGGACGGACGGACAGACGGACAGACAGACGGACATGGCCAAATCGAAATCTCTTTTGATACTGATCAAGAATATATATACTTTATAGGGTCGGAGATATCTCCTTCTGCCTGTTACATACTTTTGCACAAATCCAATACCCCCTTTTTACCCATTTTATGGGTACAGGGAGTAAAAATAATGGGTTATCGGAATGCATATAGTGATATTATCTTTCATATACTCGTACATGCATACACATATGACTTTTGACGATACGATTAAAAATAAACATTCTGAAGTCATCCGCATTTCGGGAAATTAATCCTGTTTGATACTTAAAGATAATATATACATATGTTTTTTAAATCTACAAAGTGTTCTTCATATATCTCGAATGTTCTTGTTTTAAGAATTTCGGACTTAAAAAAATCGTTCCTAATATAAGAATTCTGTGCTCATAATAAGACTTTTCGAGCTTGATTGAATTTTGACACCGTTTGTACATGGTTTGAGTACAGAATACTTAATTTATCTCTGAGTGTAGAAATATAATAGCTCGCCCTTTAATATTTAACGAGAGGAATTCAATTTTAAGATGAAATTCGATTGCATATGTTTTGCATATTTTGCATATATTTTGCATATATTTTGCATATTTTGCATATATTTTGCATATTTTGCATATATTTTGCATATTTTGCATATATTTTGCATATTTTGCATATATTTTGCATATTTTGCATATATTTTGCATATTTTTTGCATATGCATTTGCATATTTTTTGCATATATTTTGCATATTTTCGATATGCATTAACTTTTGTTATATTTAAACGATAAGACGTCTGCATACAAATTTTGGTACCAATCTGATGAAAAATACAAAAGATGCAAAATTCCGAGGTCTAGTTATAAGTAATATTTTAAAAAATTGAATTTTAAGCATTATTTCCTGAATTTATTTATTGCTCAAGAAATAAAATTTATTTTTCAGATATATTTTTTCCCTTAAGAATAAGACTTATTTTTATTGTATATTTTTTCGCTCAGAAATAAAAATTATTTTTTGAGTTTTATATTTCGAAGAAAAATAACGATTATTTTTTGAGTTTTATATTTCGCTTAAGAATAAAACTTATTTCTTGAGTTTTATTTTTTTTGCAAAAGATAAAACTCAAATCTGTATTAAATTAATACTGCATTATTATTTTGTATTATTTGAAGTGTTGGGCTCAAAAAATATCAGAAATTTTTGAAAACATTTATATTTAGTATTTTTTTTAGTATTTTTTAGATGCAAAAAATACCAAAAAATCCCAAAATTTAGTATTTTTTCGGAAATCAAAAATCCCAAAATTTAGTATTTTTTTCGGAAATCAAAAATACCAAAATTTAGTATTTTTGGGATTTTTTGGTATTTTTTGCATCTAAAAAATACTAAAAAAAATAGCAAATATAAATGATTTCAAAAATTTCTGATATTTTTTGAGCCCAACACTTCAAATAATACAAAATAATAATGCAGTATTAATTTAATACAGATTTGAGTTTTATCTTTTGCAAAAAAAATAAAACTCAAGAAATAAGTTTTATTCTTAAGCGAAATATAAAACTCAAAAAATAATTTTTATTTCTGAGCGAAAAAATATATAAATAAAATAAGTCTTATTTTTAAGGGAAAAAATAAATCTGAAAAATAATATTTATTATAGAGTTTTTCTATATAACTTAAGAAAATAAAAATCATTGCAGCAATGGATAGTCCTGACAACAAGGATGCGCAAGGTTTTGTCTTTTTTCATTTATCAATTCCCGTTCATTATGATTTCTTTCTTAAAAAATGGGTACGTAATCATTATTTACGGTCCCTGAATTTAAGAAAAAAAATGCATTTTCATCTAAATATTTCCCCGGGCAAGGCCGGGATATTACCTGCTAGTATATATATAAAAGAGTTCGTGCTGACTGACTGACTGACTGATTGGCAATCATCGCACAGCCCAAACCATAAGAGCTAGGATGCTGAAATTTTCACTGAAGCTTCCATCTATGATGAAAGTGCACACTAAGACGGGATTTTGGAAAATTCCACCCACAAGCGTGGAAAATAGCGGAAAACTGTTGTATGAAATTTTTTTGTTTACCATCCAATCGGATTCAAACTCATTTTCAAAGTACTACACAAAAATTCATTTGACACATATTTCACCGATTTTGGAAAACCCACCCCCATGGGTGGAAAATGGGGGTCTCAAGGTTGTATGGGCGAAAGTCAAATTTTAGTCCGATCACCTTCAAATTCGTTTTCAAAGCTCTTCACGTAAAATAATTCGACACGTGTAACAGCGATTTTGGGAAATTCGACGACATGGTCGGAAAATCGGTGGAAAACTCTGGCATTCGAAATTTTTAATTTTCATGCGATTGGCTTCAAACTTATTTTCAAGGTTCTATGGGAAAAAATAATAGGCGAAATGGTCAAAGATTTTGGAAAATCTACCACCAAAGTCGGAAAATTCGTGGAAAACTGTTGTATGAAACTTTTTTGATTATCGTCCGATTGGCTTCAAACTCATTTTCAAAGCTCTTTACATTAAATAATTTGACACGTGTATCAGCGATTTTTGGAAATTCGACCACATGGTCGGAGAATCGGTGGAAAACTCTGGTACTCGACATTTTTAATTTTTATGCGATTGGCTTCAAACTCATTTTCAAGGTTCTATGGAAATAAGTAGTAGACGCGGTGGTCAAAGATTTTGGAAAATTTACCCCCAAGGTCGGAAAATTCACGGAAAACTGTTGTATGAAACTTTTTTGATTATCGTCCGATTCAAACTCATTTTCAAACTTTTCTGCTGATCATCCAATTATATTGAATTTTCAAAGAACCTCCCATTAAATTATTCGACACATGTGCTTGGTTTTGAAAAATTCACGTCCACAGTCGGAAACGGCGTGAAGTCTGGAATTCAGCATTTTCGTTTTTCATGCAAATGGCCTTATACTAATTTCCAAATATAAATACAAAAACCACAATACTTTGCGGGCAATACAAAGGGCGGAAAAAAGTTGGAAAGTTTTATTCTGGGTTCTTAAGGTGCGGTCCCACGATGTGGCATTCCGCCACATTTAGGGCAGTCGGCAGCTACCATAGCGTGTGAGTACGGTATGGCAGGCTGCTACATAAATTTTGCCATTGAGATACCTGCTCACACGATATGTCAAATCAAAGATTTCTATGGTAGAAACGTGCCATATGAGTATATATGTTAAAATATTTAACATATTTTCTTACTTTTGCCATATGAAATTTTTGACGGTCGATTTCGACATAAATGTGGCAGAATGCCACATCGTTGGACCGCACCTTTAGTATTATTCTTGAAATTGCCTTCAAATACCAAATGATTTTGGAAAATCTACTCCGCGTCGCCACGGGATACTGAACGTCAAGGACAAATGAGTGGGATAATTTGTTTTCTTTTGCTTCAACGACATTTTCATAGCCCTACACAAAAAACATTAGTCACGTGGCTCAACTATTTAGTTGTATTTCTTACTGTTAACGAAAGTAGTTAAATTCAAAAAAAAAAGATCTTTCATTTAAATATTTCCCCGGGCAAGACCGGAGTATTACCTGCTAGTAAACAATATGGCGAATTCAGTCGCACTTATAAGTTTTAAGGCCGGTAGAGCGATAAATCGTATTATTTTAAGCGGCCTATTCACATTTTATTGTAAACTATTATTAACATATTCAATCTATCGGTCTGGCAGCTCTGGTAAATATTTTTTTACCAACACTAAGACAAATAACTATCGTGCCGATTCCCGCATATCGGTCAACTTTTATTTGCCTTCATTTCAATGTTTCGACTATAAAATCTTGTTTGCCGACAGAATATGCTTTCTAATTTTGAAACTTGTCGTTTAAGACCTATGTCAGACATTTTGACGTCGTCTGTATATGTGGGTGATATACTAATGAACTTCCCGCCAAACACATGTCGAGCGCTTTGCGTCATCCACCGTAGATCGATTGCAAAGCTAGGCAGTCTGAGAGACATAAGCAATATGGCGATTTCAGTCGCACTTATAAGTTTTAAGGCCGAGAGAGCGATCCAAGAGCGACAATTTTTTTTTTTTTATCACTTTTGCACTTTCACGGGGTTATGTAGCAGCTGGCGCATACCGAGATTTTCATACAATTTTCAAATACAATTTTCTTATACTTCCCAATATATATTTAACCATTTTTTTCAGCAGTTCCACCTAATTTTATAATAAGAAGGTACTGTTATAATTGCAGGCTTCTAGCTTCTACCGCTTAGGCTACGTAAATGTCACCAATCAGTCAGTCAGGTTGAACTCTTTTATATATGTACTAGTTATAAACTAACCAGTAAGTCCATAAATAAACTCATTTTAGCTGCTAGCTAGGTTATACAATTTTGATCGTGTGTTTTGATATTTTCAAAATACTCAAGGCGTCAACGTACAATAAAAATTAACAACTAGTTCTTAGGTTATTTTAATAAAATGGGTATAGTGATTTAGTACAATAATTATTTATTTAAAGCGATTGCCTAAATGTCTTGAAATCATCCGAACTTTTATCATTACTGATAGATTGTTTTTTTAAATTTCATTGCGAACTTATTTCCCTATTTTCTCTACAAGACAGTCCACACTTTGAACTATAATATTCACCTGCGGAGATTGTTTTCCAAAATTTCATTGCGCACTTAATTTCCTAAGAAAGTCCCTACTTTTATCCATAATATTTAGCTGAGGAGATTATTTTCTGAAATTTAATTGCAAACTTGTTTTTATTGCCCCCATATTTATACTATTTCTTTTTATTTATTTATTTATTTATTTTATTTATTTATTTATTAACGAAGGCAAAACAGTGCTGCCCCGAACCAAAAAATATAATATAATACATAGATATACGGAAAAAAATTTAAAAAGCCTACACGAAATTACAATTGAAAACTAATAACGACACCAGCACTTTGGGGGAAGTTTATTTGCCAGTCCGGCTAGCTGTGCCCCTATTCACAGCAAAGAATTGCCGGTGTCATTATTAGAGCCTATAGCAAGATAGAGTAGAGTTAGTTATGAAGAAAAAACTTATAGAATTTAAGGTTAATTAAGGCATAAGACTATAAAAATAAAGAAAGACAATAGGAATGAAATCTCCAACCCGGTGGGGGAAGTTTTAGTAGCCAGTCCGGCAAGCTGTGCCCCAACTCACAGCGAAGTTGGTTAGAGAATTCATTAAGGAGGGAAGGATCTAGAAAAGGAAGGGATGGGAAAGAATATAATAGTTGTAGAGTAGAAAATAGGAAATAGAGTGGGACATAGAGTGGGCAATCTCCAACCCGATGGGGGAAGATTATTTGCCACGCCGGCAAGCTGTGCCCCTGCTCACAGCTGGGATCGGCCAGAGATTACCCGTAGGTGATTTAGAAGAGAAAGTTTAATAGAGGGAAGAGAGAGTTCAGAGGAGAAAACATGAAAAACAGAATTATACTGTGTGCATAGAACACGAAAAGGATTGTGTAAAGCATAATCAGTAGTGCATGTAGGAAGAGATAAGGGAATATAGTTTCTAGTAGGTCTACAAGGGACAGTGAAATTAAGACGACTTAAAAGAAAAGGAGAATCTATGTCGCCACTAATCAACTTATGTATAAAAACCACACCAAGAATTATTCTACGGTTAGCTAAAGTCGGAAGATTTAGAAGTAAGAGTCTACTGGGATAAGAAGGCAGACGAATATTGGGATCCCAATTTAAGCTACGTAGGGCAAATAAAAGAAATTGCTTCTGGACTGACTCAATACGGACCTCACTATTTTTGTATTGGGGAGACCATATACATGAGCAGTATTCCAGAATAGGGCGTACAAGCGACACATAAAGCAGTTTTGTGGTGAAAGGATCATTAAATTCCTTCGACCAACGCTTGATGAATCCAAGTACACCCTTGGCAGCATTAACAATAGAGGAAACATGCAAGTTAAAGTTAAGTTTAGAATCAAAAGTGACACCCAAGTCCTTAACAGAGGTAATACGTTTTAAGGGAAAGTTATCAATAGAATAGTTACTAAGAAAGGGCTTAGATCGACTGAATGTCATAAACATGCATTTACAACAATTTAGAGGAAGATGATTAGCCAAGCACCAAAGTTGCATAGAGTTTAGGTCAAGTTGAAGTAGTTTAGTTTGGAGAGGATTATTAAATGATAGAATAAGTTTTACATCATCTGCATACATGAGTATACGAGAGTGTAATAAAATAGATGGAAGATCATTAATAAAAAGTGTGAAGAATAAAGGACCAAGGTGACTTCCTTGGGGTACACCAGAAGTTACGAAGACAGGTTTAGAAATTGTAGATCTAAGTAGTACTTTTTGGGTTCTATTTTTTAAATAAGAAGAAATCCAAGACAGAAAAGAGATAGGAAAACCAATACTGTTAAGTTTAAAAATCAAGAGATCATGGTTTACAGAGTCAAATGCTTTACTGAAGTCAGTGTAAATGACGTCAGTTTGCATTTTCTTTTGGAATGCATCATTTATTATATATGAAAACTCTAGCAAATTGGTCGTAGTAGACCGACTCTTTATAAATCCATGTTGGGATGAAGAAATTATAGATTTACAGAGGTGCTGCAAAGTTTCTGTAATAATTTTCTCAAATAATTTTGGGATAGCAGACAACTTTGCAATACCTCTATAATTAGAAATGTCAGACTTGCCACCTTTTTTATGAAGAGGTATGATAAATGAGTCTTTCCAAAGAGATGGAAAGACTCCAGTAGTTAGGGAAAGATTAAAAAGTTTAAGTAAGGGAAGAGTTAAAGAAGAGCTACACTCCTTTAACACACAACTTGGAATATGATCAGGCCCAGGAGAGTAAGAAAGTTTTACGGACTTAATAGCAGATAGAAGGGATGACGCGGAAATAGAGGGAGCGAAAATATTATTAGAAGAAGAAATACTGTAGGGATATGGTGTGTTAGAAATAGGAATAGATGAATAGGTGGATTGGAAAAATTTGGCAAATAAATTCACAGCAGTTGAGTCACTGCATGCTTTTTCATTGCCAAGGAAGAAAGAAGAAGGAAGAAGTGAAGATTTACGTTTAGAGTTAACAAAAGAATAGAAAAGTTTAGGATTGAATGCAAATTGACTTTTGCACCGGGCGATATATTCCATGTAACATTGTGAGTTAAGAAGAGAGAAGTTAGATTTAGCAATAGAGTATTTGGATAAGTCAAGACTAGATCCAGACATCTTAAACTTTTTAAAATATTTAGATTTAATATTTTTCAAGTTGGAGAGTCTGGGTGTAAACCAAGGGGGCTTAGCACAACTAGATTTGCGAGAAGAGTTAGGAATACATATGTCTAATAGAGAGTTAAGTGTTGCATAGAATGAGATAAGAGCGTTATCAACGTCAACTGCGTTATCAAGCGAGGACCAATCAGTTGCAGCGATCAGTTGATTAAGCAAAGTGAAATTGCCTTTGCGAAAGCAACGATATGTCTCAGATGAAATGGAAGAAGGTGAGCAAAAAGGCTTAGAGAAATAGAGAGCAATCTCTAATGTAGGATGGTATAAATCTTCAGGCATAGATAAGGGAGTAGACCTGGAGATGGAAGCATTTAGATAGTCGTTAGTAAAAACAAGATCTAATATTCTATTTAAGTTATTAGTGATAGAGTTAATTTGGAAAAGAGGAAAGTCTAGTAGGCAGTCTAAGAAGTCATGCTGAGAGGAGGGAGTAAGATAATTTGCGCAGTTGACAAATGACCATGCTACGGCAGGCAAGTTGAAATCACCCAGCACAACAATTGCGTCAATGTCACGCGCTTGGGAACATACTTCGTTAATACAGCCTATATGTTGCATATAAACATGTAAATCAGAAGCAGGAGGAATATAAGAGCAGGTAATATAGAGAACTGATGATGGAAGAGTAACTTTAACAGCAACTATTTCAACATCAGCAGAAAAACTTAGGGATAACAATTCCGACTGTAGTCTGGTATTGACGGCAATAAGAACGCCACCACCTCGTTTAGTCGGTCGGTCATGCCTAAAAATTATAAAATTATTTGACAATATTTCGCAGTCAGAAATGGTAGAGTTTAACCAAGTCTCAGAAAAGGCGATAATGTCAGATTCAAAGGCAGTACTACTCAAATACAAGTGTTGGAGTTTAGAAAGGAGGCCCCTAACATTCTGGTATTGAATAGTAACACAATCGGACGAAAAGTTTAGTTTTTTGGAGCTGTGTTAATAGGAATAGTTATGGAAGTATTAGGAAGAGACAGGGTTACAGGTGGTGGTTGCGTTCGTTTTTTTGGCTTAAACTCATGAACAATCATGTGAGGAGGCCAGAAATTAGAATCGCAAATAATTGCAAAAGCATCATCGGGAACACTAATTTTAAAAGAGGAAATTTCGCGAGGCGCGGAAAAGTTAAATTTTGTGACTAATATATTAGCAGAAGTTCTACTGGTAATATAGGAAGCTACAGATTCACAAGTCGTGTCAGAAGAAAGTCTAGACACAAATACTTGTCTACGGGGCGCTACAACAGAAAGCGTAGGAAGTGTAGGAGAAGTCGATGGAACTACATTACTAATAGTTGGAGAGAGAGCAAGGGTACGGGAGGGTTTACTTTTACGACTAGAGGGCTTAGCCGCAACTCCAATAGTCGATAAAGGATCAAGTAAAGGAGCAGCGGGTGCAGCCACAGAAGGTGGAGAATGAGAGTTATTAATAAAATTATTTGGTGAAGGCGAAAGAGAAAGTAGTGGAGAAACATCAAGTAAAGGTGGAGTAGATACGTTATTAGGTGAAGGTAAAGTAGAAGAAGAAGGTAGTGGTGAGGGGACAGATAAAAATTGATTTTCTATCCGGCAATTAGGTGGAGACTCAAACTTGAATTGACTAAGCAACTCAGTGCTTGAGTCAAAATCACCGGAAAGAGTCTTGACTACTTTACTCAATTTAAGGAATTGAGTGCGAATAGAATTATACATTTTAGAAAAATCACACTGCATGCCATAGCACGACGGGCAAGACCATTTCAAGCCACCCATGCGCTTCTTAGCAGCAATGTTGATTTTGTCGCATTCGCGACCAGTAAGACCAGCACATTTGGCATGCATCATGTTCTCACACAGCCAGCAATCAACAAATTGAGGCTGAGGGGAATCAGCTGCCGACTTAAATGAGCAGGACTTACTGCAGCACGACATGTCTACTGGGTTAAACAAAAATACTACTTTAGAAAAAAGAGCAAATTAAAAGCACTCAAAATGAGTTAAATGAAAGAATTAGGAAGTAAACAAACAACGTATACAAAGCAATAGGGAGAGTATTCGATTTGAGCGCAAAGCACCAAAGAAGAATACGCAGGCAAAGCACAAAAGAAGAAATTACGAAAAGCACAACAACAAACCACAGCACAGACGCCGCGGGCAAAAACTTAAATGCACAACAACAAACACAGCACAGACGCCGCGAAAGAAATTAAAATGCAAATAAACTTACAATGCACAACTGATAACACTTGACACAATAGTAAGGCACTTCAAAAGGAAAAGATAAAGAGATTTAACACTTTATAAGAGTAAAAGAATAGACAGGTTTGTAAATATTTGAATTTAAATAGGAGAGCAAAGAAAAACACAGCTGATCGCAAGTATCGATATATCGATGATACATCTATATATATAAAAGAGTTCGTGCTGACTGATTGGCAATCATCGCACAGCCCAAACCATAAGAGCTAGGATGCTGAAATTTTCACTAAAGCTTCCATCTATGATGAAAGTGCACACTAAGACGGGATTTTGGAAAATTCCACCCACAAGCGTGGAAAATCGCGGAAAACTGTTGTATGAAACTTTTTTGTTTACCATCCAATCGTCTTCAAACTCATTTTCAAAGTACTACACAAAAATTCATTTCACACATATTTCACCGATTTTGGAAAACCCACCCCCATGGGTGGAAAATGGGGGTCTCAAGGTTGTATGGGCGAAAGTCAAATTTTAGTCCGATCACCTTCAGATTCATTTTCAAAGGTCTTCACGTAAAATAATTCGACACGTGTATCAGCGATTTTGGGAAACTCGACCACATGGTCGGAAAATCGGTGGAAAACTCTGACATTCGAAATTTTTAATTTTCATGCGATTGGCTTCAAACTTATTTTCAAGGTTCTATGGGAAAAAATAATAGGCGAAATGGTCAAAGATTTTGGAAAATCTACCACCAAAGTCGGAAAATTCGTGGAAAACTGTTGTATGAAACTTTTTTGATTATCGTCCGATTGACTTCAAACTCATTTTCAAAGCTCTTTACATTAAATAATTTGACACGTGTATCAGCGATTTTTGGAAATTCGACCACATGGCCGGAGAATCGGTGGAAAACTCTGGTACTCGACATTTTTAATTTTTATGCGATTGGCTTCAAACTCATTTTCAAGGTTCTATGGAAATAAGTAGTAGACGCGGTGGTCAAAGATTACTAATTTCCTAGTAATTACTAATACTAATTTCCAAATATAAATACAAAAACCACAATACTTTGCGGGCAATACAAAGGGCGGAAAATAGTTGGAAAGTTTTATTCTGGGTTCTTAAGGTGCGGTCCCACGATGTGGCATTCCGCCACATTTAGGGCAGTCGGCAGCTACCATAGCGTGTGAGTACGGTATGGCAGGCTGCTACATAAATTTTGCCATTGAGATACCTGCTCACACGATATGTCAAATCAAAGATTTCTATGGTAGAAACGTGCCATATGAGTATATATGTTAAAATATTTAACATATTTTCTTACTTTTACCATATGAAATTTTTGACGGTCGATTTCGACATAAATGTGGCAGAATGCCACATCGTTGGACCGCACCTTTAGTATTATTATTGAAATTGCCTTCAAATACCAAATGATTTTGGAAAATCTACTCCGCGTCGCCACGGGATACTGAACGTCAAGGACAAATGAGTGGGATAATTTGTTTTCTTTTGCTTCAACGACATTTTCATAGCCCTACACAAAAAACATTAGTCACGTGGCTCAACTATTTAGTTGTATTTCTTACTGTTAACGAAAGTAGTTAAATTCGAAAAAATGCTCTTTCATTTAAATATTTCCCCGGGCAAGACCGGAGTATTACCTGCTAGTAAACAATATGGCGAATTCAGTCGCACTTATAAGTTTTAAGGCCGGTAGAGCGATAAATCGTATTATTTTAAGCGGCCTATTCACATTTTATTGTAAACTATTATTAACATATTCAATCTATCGGTCTGGCAGCTCTGGTAAATATTTTTTTTACCAACACTAAGACAAATAACTATCGTGCCGATTCACGCATATCGGTCAACTTTTATTTGCCTTCATTTCAATGTTTCGACTATAAAATCTTGTTTGCCGACAGAATATGCTTTCTAATTTTGAAACTTGTCGTTAAAGACCTATGTCAGACATTTTGACGTCGTCTGTATATGTGGGTGATATACTAATGAACTTCCCGCCAAACACATGTCGAGCGCTTTGCGTCATCCACCGTAGATCGATTGCAAAGCTAGGCAGTCTGAGAGACATAAGCAATATAGCGATTTCAGTCGCATTTTTTTATTTATTAATTTTCAAATACAATTTTCTTATACTTCCCAATATATATTTAACCATTTTTTCGGCAGTTCCACCTAATTTTATAATAAGAAGGTACTGTTATAATTGCAGGCTTCTAGCTTCTACCGCTTAGGCTACCTAAATGTCACCAATCAGTCAGTCAGGTTGAACTCTTTTATATATGTACTAGTTATAAACTAACCAGTAAGTCCATAAATAAACTCATTTTAGCTGCTAGCTAGGTTATACAATTTTGATCGTGTGTTTTGATATTTTCAAAATACTCAAGGCGTCAACGTACAATAAAAATTAACAACTAGTTCTTAGGTTATTTTAATAAAATGGGTATAGTGATTTAGTACAATAATTATTTATTTAAAGCGATTGCCTAAATGTCTTGAAATCATCCGAACTTTTATCATTACTGATAGATTGTTTTTTTAAATTTCATTGCGAACTTATTTCCCTATTTTCTCTACAAGACAGTCCACACTTTGAACTATAATATTCACCTGCGGAGATTGTTTTCCAAAATTTCATTGCGCACTTAATTTCCTAAGAAAGTCCCTACTTTTATCCATAATATTTAGCTGAGGAGATTATTTTCTGAAATTTAATTGCAAACTTGTTTTTATTGCCCCCATATTTATACTATTTCTTTTAAAATACATCTATATATATAAAAGAGTTCGTGCTGACTGATTGGCAATCATCGCACAGCCCAAACCATAAGAGCTAGGATGCTGAAATTTTCACTAAAGCTTCCATCTATGATGAAAGTGCACACTAAGACGGGATTTTGGAAAATTCCACCCACAAGCGCGGAAAACTGTTGTATGATACTTTTTTGTTTACCATCCAATAATCTTCAAACTCATTTTCAGAGATCTACACAAAAATTCATTTGATACATATTTCATCGATTTTGGAAAATCCACCCCCATGGGTGGAAAATGGGGGTCTCAAGGTTGTATGGGCGAAAGTCAAATTTTAGTCCGATCACCTTCAAATTCATTTTCAAAGCTCTTCACTTAAAATAATTCGACACGTGTATCAGCGATTTTGGGAAATTCGACCACATGGTCGGAAAATCGGTGGAAAACTCTGGCATTCGAAATTTTTAATTTTCATGCGATTGGCTTCAAACTTATTTTCAAGGTTCTATGGGAAAAAATAATAGGCGAAATGGTCAAAGATTTTGGAAAATCTACCACCAAAGTCGGAAAATTCGTGGAAAACTGTTGTATGAAACTTTTTTGATTATCGTCCGATTGACTTCAAACTCATTTTCAAAGCTCTACATTAAATAATTTGACACGTGTATCAGCGATTTTTGGAAATTCGACCACATGGTCGGAAAATCGGTGGAAAACTCTGACATTCGAAATTTTTAATTTTCATGCGATTGGCTTCAAACTTATTTTCAAGGTTCTATGGGAAAAAATAATAGGCGAAATGGTCAAAGATTTTGGAAAATCTACCACCAAAGTCGGAAAATTCGTGGAAAACTGTTGTATGAAACTTTTTTGATTATCGTCCGATTGACTTCAAACTCATTTTCAAAGCTCTTTACATTAAATAATTTGACACGTGTATCAGCGATTTTTGGAAATTCGACCACATGGTCGGAAAATCGGTGGAAAACTCTGGCATTCGACATTTTTAGTTTTCATGCGATTCGCATCAAACTTATTTTCAAGGTTCTATGGGAATAAGTAGTAGACGCGGTGTTCAAAGATTTTGGAAAATTTACCTCCAAGGTCGGAAAATTCGTGGAGTACTGTTGTATGAAACTTTTTTGATTATCGTCTGATTGACTGCAAACTCATTTTGAAAGCTCTTTACATAAAATAATTCGACACGTGTATCACCGATTATTGGAAATTCAGCCCTATGCTCGGAAAATTTGTGGAAAACTCTGGCACTCGACATTTTTAATTTTCATGTGATTGGCGTCAAACTCATTTTCATGGTTCTACCCAAACACATAATAGGCGCGGTGTCCAAAGATTTTGGAAAATCTATCCCTAAGGTCGGAAAATACGCGGAAAACTGTTGTATGAAACTTTTTTGATTATCGTCCAATTGACTTCAAACTCATTTTCAAACTTCTGTTTAGCATTCAATCATTTTGAAACTAATTTTCAAAGCACCTCAGATTAAATAATTCGTCACATGTGCTACCGGTTTTGAATAATACACGTGGCTTTATACTCATTCCCAAATATAAATACAAAAACCTCGGTACTTTACTGGCAATACAACGGGCGGAAAACAGTTGGAAAGATTTAATTTGGATTCTTAGTATTATTGTTGAAATTGGCTCAAAATGCCAAATGATTTTGGAAAATCTACTCCGTGTCGCCACGGGCGGGAAATGGAAGTCAAGGACAAATGAGTGTGACATTTTTTTGTTTTTTTTCCAAAGTCATTTCCATAACCTTACGCAAAAACATTAGTCACGTGGCTTGACTACTTAGTTGTATTTCTTACGGTTGACGAAAGTAGTCAAATTTAAGAAAATAAAAAATGCATTTTTATCTAAATATTTCCCCGGGCAAGGCCGGGATATTATCTGCTAGTCTATATATATTTTAAAAGCGGTTCCTGCCTACTGTAAGTCGCAGATTAAGTTGTTCATTGATTATTACTACTATAATATATACCACTAGCAGGTAATATCCCGGCCTTGCCCGGGGAAATATTTAGATGAAAATGCATTTTTTTTTCTTGAGTTTGACTACTTTCGTCAAACGTAAGAAATACAACTAAATAATTGAGCCACGTGACTAATGTTTTCAGTGTAGGGCTATGAAAATGTCTTTGAAGAAAAAAACTACAAAAAAAGGTCCCACTCATTTGTCCTTGACTTACATTTCCCGCCCGTGGCGACACGGAGTAGATTTTCCAAAATAATTTGGCATTTTAAGCCAATTTTAAGAATAATACTAAGAATCCAAATTAAATCTTTCCAACTGTTTTCCGCCCGTTGTATTGCCAGTAAAGTACCGAGGTTTTTGTATTTATATTTGGGATTGAGTATAAAGCCACGTGTATTATTCAAAACCGGTAGCACATGTGTCGAATTATTTAATCTGAGGTGCTTTGAAAATTAGTTTCAAAATGATTGAATGCTAAACAGAAGTTTGAAAATGAGTTTGAAGTCAATTGGACGATAATCAAAAAAGTTTCATACAACAGTTTTCCGCGTATTTTCCGACCTTAGGGATAGATTTTCCAAAATCTTTGGACACCGCGCCTATTATGTGTTTAGGTAGAACCATGAAAATGAGTTTAAAGCCAATCACATGAAAACGAAAAATGTCGAATGCCAGAGTTTTCCACAAATTTTCCGAGCATAGGGCTGAAATTCCAATAATCAGTGATACACGTGTCGAATTATTTTATGTAAAGAGCTTTCAAAATGAGTTTGAAGTCAATCGGACGATAATCAAAAAAGTTTCATACAACAGTTTTCCACGAATTTTCCGACTTTGGTGGTAGATTTTCCAAAATCTTTGACCATTGCGCCTATTATTTTTTCCCATAGAACCTTGAAAATGAGTTTGAAGCCAATCGCATGAAAACTAAAAATGCCGAATGCCAGGGTTTTCCACTGATTTTCCGACCATGTGGTCGAATTTCCCAAAATCGCTGATACACGTGTCGAATTATTTTAAGTGAAGAGCTTTGAAAATGAATTTGAAGGTGATCGGACTAAAATTTGACTTTCGCCCATACAACCTTGAGACCCCCATTTTCCACCCATGGGGGTGGATTTTCCAAAATCGATGAAATATGTATCAAATGAATTTTTGTGTAGATCTCTGAAAATGAGTTTGAAGATTATTGGATGGTAAACAAAAAAGTTTCATACAACAGTTTTCCGCGCTTGTGGGTGGAATTTTCCAAAATCCCGTCTTAGTGTGCACTTTCATCATATATGGAACCTACTGTGAAAATTTCAGCATCCTAGCTCTTATGCAGACCATACACGGGCCGATTTTAGCACAATCGGTTGCGGCAACCAGTTGTCACTCAAATTGGGTCTTCGCCTCGCACGCTGCAATCAGATCAGCCAACTTCGTAGCTAAACTCGAGAAATGGCGTCGGCAAGTGCCGAATTTATAAATAATTGATAATCTAATTATTGTAACTAACTGGTTTATTTAAATATATTAAGTAAACAAAAATACAAAAATTTAGAAAAAAGTTTTAAAATTTTGAATTTTGTTAATAATAACAACAAAAAGAAAATCTGAATATCCAGTAATGTCATTATTTCCTGCTAAACAATGCCGCTTATCAAAAGATCTTCAAATGTTTCGCACAAAACAACAGACAAGTACCAGGCGAACAAAAAAAACAGTAGCGAGAAAAACCAAAACGAAAAGGGAGACGCCCACAAAGATGTACACAACTATGCACAACTATAGCCCAACTATAGCAAACCCACCCCCGAACCTGAAGCAGAGCTCTGCAAGTGTTTTGCATACAACGAACAGCATTTGAACCAGGCGATCAGCGAAAACTGTAGCAAGAAAGTACAAAACCAAAGGGAAACGCCCACGAGTTGTACCAATCGAGTTGTGCGTTGTCCAACTACACCACAATCAGTTGTGGAAACTCGCTGCTCGTATCAAAAGGTTTTGATACAGAATTCAGTTGGCACAACTTTGTGCCAACCGTTCCAATTACATTGCAATCGGTTGCCGCAACCCGAAAAACTCACTCAAGTTGGGCAACTGAATTGGCCCGTGTATGGTCCGGGTTATGGTTTGGGCTGTGCGATGATTGCCAATCAGTCAGTCAGTCAGTCAGCACGAACTCTTTTATATATATACATACATATTGTAGGGAACTTCATACCGCGTCGATTGATGGGTCTTGGTGCTCTGTAGGTGCTATACTTTTTAAATAATACGTAGTTAAACTTAGAAAATGTTGCCAGGCCGAATGTTTGCATTCAAACTTATCGCTCAATTTTAAAGCTATGATTATGAAACTTGGCCCAAGTCTTTATTTTCAATGCTACCAGTACATATTTGAAAACCAGCAGGATCGAATCACTATATCATATAGCTCCCATACAAATAATAGGTTGACACCTATGTTCTTGTATGAAAAACTTTTTTGTTTTTATAGATAGCGTAACAAAACTTACTAAATTTAAGTTTAATCATGTTCTACATATGCTGACCAATTTTTATTGAAATCGGACATATATATCTTATACCTGCCCTACAATATGCAGGCAAGATTTTCAAAATCGTACTGGAATTACAGCCTCACGGTCCGATACAGTAAAAAAAAGTCAGTGATTTTGGAACAAATTCAAAAGCGCGCGCTGAATTCCATGACTTGTGACGTACATGCGCAGTGAGAGCCAAAAGTTGCAGTCGTCTTGTCATAACCTATGAGCTCTCTCAATCGTGGTGGGCACCCATGAGCTCTCTCAATCGTGCCTCTTCGCAACTGGTTTACTGTGGCTGTTAATACTCTGGCTATGCCAAAAAGCAAAATCAGTACAACAGCGACTCTTGAGCGGAACTGTTGGTGAAGCGGGTTTTTTTCTACACACTTCTGGTATTTTTAGTATTTACTCGTGAAATGAAATCGAAACTTATATTGTTGTTATGAGGCACTAAATTTGCAAATAAGCTTAAAATATTTATATAGCGGATAATTTTGCCATTATTATTATAATTTTTTTTTGGTTTTAGTGTAAAGAAAAACACAATTCAATACGAAAATGTATTTGAAAAATTGAATGTGCAGAAGAGTGGTAAAAGTATCGCCTTCTGAAAGTGAAAAACTAAATGCGCAAACGTGTGTAACAGTTGTAATTTTCGATCTGGTTTTTGTTGCTGCTTTTTCAGCTGCAGTCCCCGTTGTTGTTTCTTGCGCTGAGCAGTAGAGCATAAAGCAACGTAGAGATTTGCGCAGGCGCCGCAGATTACATAAAACTCCAGCATCAACCACAAGAAAACAAACCAGAAGCCGACAGCATCAACTACAGTAACAGAAACGCGTTGGCCCACTTTAAACTATTTTTATTTTTTCGAACCACATAAGATTTATAATAAAAAAACATTTTACTGGCAACGTCACCAAAAACTACGCCGAACCGTTAGCTGCGCTTCACTGCATTACCAACAGCACCAATTTGTGTTACTACAACAACATTTATAACGACTTCGAAAACAAGCCACAGAAAGAGAAGCCAAACAAGTAACCCATAAAAGCCTTGCCGCCAATATGCTTCCGGTAAGTGGCCAAAGTTTGGCAAAAAATTCAGTTGTGTATTTTGTTCGAAATTTACGCAAGTCTTTTGACATGTTGTAAACTGGCTTATTGTGTTTTCTACGCGTTGCTTACATCATCTGACATCTGATAACCTTGAAGATGCACCAACCGAAAGTTGACGTGTTCGCGCCGCGTCGGCCTGTCCAGTTTTAATCCCAAGGGCATCGATGGATTAGCATCTGAAACTGAGCTGTTCAAAAAAGTGGTTGCTGTTGTCACCACATGTTTTATTTAGCAGCTATTTTCATATCACAATATGTAGATATATTGCCAAAATCAAATAACAAGAAGTTATAAAAAATACTTCATGTTTAAAAACAGGTTTTTTTGGCCATTATCTTTATTCTTCTGTTTGTATATACATATGTACATGTTGTACGTATACATTCATACACATAATATTGAATTTGCATACATTTAATTCGCTTATTTTCTGATTTCATTTTCAATTTGCATTAATTTGTCTTAACTTGAAGCTCGGAGAATTTTGCTGTTTACTCCCTGTAGCATGTAGAAAGAAGGGGGTACTAGATCTGTGCAAATGTATGTAACAGGCAGAAGGAGACATCTCCGACCCTATAAAGTATATACATATGTATGTATGTATATTCTTGCTCAGTATCAAAACAGATTTCGATTTGAGCAAGTCCGTCTGTCCTGATGATCGCGGGGATCTCAACAACTATAAAAGCTAGAAACACCAAATTTTGAAAGTAGGTCCGTGTATAGGTTGCGTAGATCAAGTTTATTTGGGATCCAATTCCCCCCCCCCCCCCCCCCCAACATTTCCACGTTATTCGATACAACCCGTTTTGCAGTAACAATTATTATGATATAGCTTTTGAATTTGGCATGTACAATACTTCAGTCCTACTGTCAAAGTCTGTCAAGTCGATCAGACAATAAACACGGAAGTAATTTCAACGAACAAGATTCAGTACTGCAGCGTGGGGGGAGTGCGTCTTTGTGTATGTGTGTGTGTACGAAGATGCGATCGGAAATTTTTGACCTGGCTACAGGGAGTTTTATAGTCGGGTATGATCGACTATAGCATTCTTACTTTTCGAACTAAAGTGGTTTGTTGGAAATTATCTGAAGTTTGTTGTTGTTGCTGTTGATCTTGACACTTTATAAACTGGCGATATACACCAACATGTGTACCAAATTTGGTTGCTCTAGCTCAAAGATAAAGGAAAAAAAATTGCGTTCATACCGACAGGCGGACAGACGGACATTTCGCAAACCCAATATACTATTTTTCCCTTAGAGAACATAGCATAAAAATGCATTTTCATCTAAATATTTCCCCGGGCAAGGCCGGGATATTAAGTGCTAGTACTTTTTATTGTCGTAGATGTCTCCTTCAGACAGTTACATACATACATTTGAACATGTTTAATACCTCCACTTTCCCATTTAATGGATAGGGGGTAGAATGAATAAAATCTTCAACCAGATAGCGAAAGTTTTAGTAGCCGGTTTGGCAAGCTATGCCCCAACCCGCAGCTGGGTGAGAGATTTCGAAAAAGAGAATATAACCAATTATTCGAATAGGATAAGAATAATACAGTAAGAAATGTCTGATAAAATCATGTAAGACTATTAATGTTGATTAATATTGCATACAGTATTAGCTGTCTTATATAAAAATAAACTTTTACCTAGCCAATAATCAATAATGTGTCCATTAACACCTTAAAAAAAATTTCAAAACACTAATTCTCAAAAAAAACGAAATTAACAGCAAAATACATACCTCGTATTTCGTACGGTGTGTTATGTGCATATTGAAGATAAAACATCGTAAAAAATAAATCCATTGTCGAAAAAAATTTAAGCATGCAATGCGTACGAGAAAGCAAATTACCAATAAATACTTTTACTTCAGTGACATAATTTACGATGCATTTAATTTTCATTGACGTTTTATATGGTTTCTTTTACATCCGCCTTGTGGCTAGCGAGTGCTCATAATATCTTTACGTCTCCTATTGATGACGTGTCCGTCATTTACGCATTTTAACCTGCCTTGCATATTTTTGGATGGGCATTCACAATTATAACAACAGAAACAACAACGCAAACAACGCGTCGTTGCGCATGCATAAATAAACAAGTTTGCATGCTCTAGTCGAGTATACTCGACTACGAAACTCCATGCACTCAGCTCTAAACGACTTAAAATGCCTCGCTTACGCAGTGGCTCGTGTGTGTGCGGCTTTGTGTATGTGTGTATGTATGTGTAAGTGTACGAAAAAATGATTGGAAGTTTTAAAACTGGGTACAGGAAGTTTTGGTCGGGTATACTCGACTATAGCGTTCGCATTAATGAAGTTATAAAACCTGTAATGATCCCACTGAAACTGTTACCTACAGCTTCTTAAGTATATACAGTAAAATCTTTTTTTACACGGTAGGTACGTTCCCAGGAAAACCGTGTAAAAAAATACACGATTCATATGTAAATTTGAGGATCTGTTCCACAACCTATAAAAATCGTGTAAAATGAAAAAAATTCAAATATTTTTCTTAAAAAACCGTGCAAAAAAAGTGGTATTAAACTTCATTAAATAATAAAATTATATATTTCGTCATTAACAAACTGATATATTAAATAAAAAAGGGGTTTCCTTTTTTTTTTTTGGCAGGGAGGGTCAAGAGGGTATTTTCTTTAAAGTAAACAAACCGTGAAGTAGAGTTGCCACTTGGATGATATCTAACATTGCAGAAAATCATGTAAAAAATGAAAAAAAATTTTGGAATTCGTGTTAAATCAAAAATTACGTGTAAAAAAAATTTTAAATTTCTTCTTGACGAACCTTGTTATTTCAAAATCGTGCAAAAAAAGACCGTGTAAAAAAAGATTTTACTGTATTATAGCAGTGTATATGAAGTGAACGTATGAGCGCAATTTTTTCCATGCCCCTTGAAGCTGGTGGATACTCTCGATTCATAATGTGCCCTAAAGTACATGTACAGGTAAAGTCATGAAATTTAGCACATAGACTACTGATGATTCCCCTGACAGATCCGATAAAAACAGTTTTTGACCTCCACCCCCTCCCCCGCAAATGAGCAAATCTAGATCTCTCACACTTGTCCAGGTAAAGTAATTAAATTTGACGCACTGAAAACTTTTCGCGTCTCATTACAAGCCCACAAATAAGCAAATTATATATATACAAAATTTTGGATTCATCCAAAGCGTCTTGACGACCCGTCTTGAAGTAACCAACGACAAGCGTTAGCTCAGAGGTTATAGAGATAATATCCGCTAAATCATATAAAAAACAAAGAATGCTATAGTCGAGTAAACCCGACTACAAAAATCCCTGTACTCCAGGTCGAAAATTTCCGATCGACATCTTCGTTAACTAACACGTTAAAAGCGGCAGCGCAAGGAAGTATTTTAGGTGGCTGTGCTTCTTCTTCTCCCGCGCTGCGAGTACTGAATCTTGTTTGATGAATAACTTCCGTGTTTATTATCCGATCAACTTGAAATTTCGACAGTATATTAAAAGTGACTCAAGTATTGTACATGCCAAATCCCAGCTATATCTTGACAATTGTTACTGTTAAACGTTTTCATTGAATAGCGGGGGAATGAGGGGGAACACCTCGAATCGAAAATAAACTTGACTTGCGCCTGCTATACACGAACCTATGTTCCAAATCTGCTGTCTCTAGCTCCTATAGCTGCTTAGATCCTTGTGTTCATACATACGGACGGACATGGCCAAATCAAATTTTC